>CM076570.1:522563595-522825055 GCA_034641835.2 Pinus albicaulis
TTCACTATGTTAATTAAGAAACCCCAAAAGGAATAATTAATTAAACTATAATTTAATTATTATTCCCAGTCATGTTTAACCCAAAAACAAAGAAATTAATGAGATAAACCCATAGTTATCTTATTATTTTCTAGGAATAATTATTTAAATAATATTCCTTGTTAAATATGACCAAATCAACCAGCATTAATCAACTAAATCATTATTTATTTGATTATATCCCAACCACTTCCTTAAAAAGATAAATAAATCATTTATTTATTTATTTTTCACTAATCAAGGGATTTGACCCAAGTCAAACACCCTTTCCCTCCACCAAATAATAATAAAATATTCCATAGAGGTGGATCTAGATTTGGTTAACATTATTTTAATCATGCACCAAGATCTAGAATGACCCAATATTTTGTTATAAATAGGAGGGTTTTCCCCATCATTCTTAACCTTTTGTTGCCTACTAGATCACTCTGGATCTATACACTTGGTCTCATTTCTATCATTTGCTCCCATTGAGCTCTATTTTCTGCATTGGGTTTTCTACATCTACAAGAGAGAGAAAGCTTAGATCTGAAGTGCTGAGGACTACAAAGAACCCATCCCATTGAGGAGATCTGGATACACCTTCTTGTTTCCTCCCGGGTGCCCTGTAATATAAAAATTCATTCAAAAATCGTGTTCTTGTCTTGTCTGTTGGATGCATGGAGCAAACTCTTTACTTTACTGCTTAATGTCTTTCCATTTATAGATCTGTTTGTTGCAGCGTTTTAACTACTAATTGCAGATCTGAAGATGTTTTGCAGCCATTATTGTTGTTAGGGCTATTAGTTATGCGTAGCTAAAGTGGTTCTTTTTCGTACGCTTTGACAAAGAATTCATACTAACAAATGGCGACTCCACACGGGTTTTAAATTACGACCGCTGTCGTTTTTCATATTCCTGCATATCCAGCTACTTCAGGCCCTAGGGCTTCTTTTTTAGCTGCTTAGTTTTTCTCTTTTCATGTCATTTTTCTCACATAAAACCCTAAAATCCTAAAATTTCTAACTTCCGTGTGTTTCTGGCCCTATTGCGCAGGTAAGCGACACCAGCCGCACCTGAGACGGCAATTTTTCAGAAAATCTGCCGCCGAAACAGCCGGAACGGGGGGGTCGCACCTTTTGGCCCAAAACTTGCGACCTGGACGCACAACACCGAAGCGATGCGACCTCAACTCGGATCGAGGTCGAGGCACTGCGACCTCAGCCTCGGTCAATTCGAACACCGACCTGCCCTTTTTTCAGCATTTTTTCTGTAATTTTTCTGGGTTCTGCTGCAGCCTCTGCCAGGGTTTTCCAGCCTCTGTCTCAGCCCGCCTTGACCAAGATCTGATCTGTTTTTACTCATCTAAGTAGGAACCCAGCCCCTTAGGGCTTTAGTACCCTCCACTTTTTGTGGAAGAGTTTCAGCTGTTTCAGCCGTCGGTTTCAGAGCTTCAGCCCCCTCTTTTTCCAGATCTGTGACCTCACTTCCAGATCCATTGAAATCAGCCTCTTTTCCTTTAAAATCACCTCTTGTCGTTTTGTTTGGACCTCCTCTAAAGGCCTCTGCCTTGCCCCCCCCGTTTTTTTGCTGATTTCCCTTTTTCCAGCCACCTTGCCTCTGTCTCTTGGCTGTGATCTGCACCCCTTATCTGCAGCTTTATCCTCCAGATCTCTGTCCCCTTTGACCCTAGGTCTCTTGAGCTTCCTTTGTGTGTGTTCCCATAGTTTTTCCCTTTCTTTTTAGCATAGTTTGAGAGACCCACCTTCTTGGGTTAAATAGATGCATCCGTAGCTGTTATTTTTCTGTTATTTCAGCATTTTATTCTGTTCTCTGTAGGTTTATTTTCAGCTACGCAGCACACTTTTTTGCTCTCAATAACGGAAAGGGTTTAAAAATTAAAATTAACGCACACCACACACTGACCTTAAGTGAAGAAGCGCCTGGTTTACACCGCCTGGCAAAGACTCTAAAATCAATCGTCACTGCACCTTATCTGCCCTTGACCTTCTTGATTTTGTCCCTTTCTGCCCTTGTCGGTTTCCTTCTTCCTGTCATCTTTGCGCCCCCAAGGCGCCTTTCCCGGAGACTTCTTGGCCTTCATCCTCAGTTTCCGGTTGATCGACCTGCTCCGCACCGTCGTCGTCGAGCCAGTCCACCTTCGAGTCCGCACTCCGACTCCTCTCCTGATTCATCGGGTCCCCCTTCTCCTTCCGGTTCTCCCCTTTTTACCTTCACCATGTCTGGACCAGGGCCTAATGCTAGCGGTTCTCCCAGCCCCAATGCCGGCCCTACTTCTAGCGGAACCGTCACAACCACTACTCCGGCCACCCCTGTGCTGCCGTACATTGCAGGCCTCAGCCTCCCCGATTTCCATCAGTTGATTAACGACCCCATTCACCACAATGCTACCTGGCCCACTATGCCCACCAAGTTACCCTCTGATACCCCTAAGTTCGAGGGCCTTAATGGCGAAGACCCAACCAATCACGTCCGGTCTTTCCACATGTGGTGTTCCTCCAACTCCATTACCGATGACTCCATCCGTCTTCGTTTGTTCCAACGCACGCTTACCGGCGAAGCTTCTAAATGGTAAGTCGAACAGGCCACTTCCTCCCATACCACGTTCGAGACTCTTGCCCAAGCCTTCTTGTTGTACTTCCAGCTCCCTCTCCGATACGACACTGGTACGGAGCTCTTGACTTCATTTAAGCAATCCTCTTCCACACGCCTTTCTGCCCATGTTCAGGAATGGTGACGAAGACGGAGCTTATGTCGAGCCCCTCCCTTTGAAGATCGGGTTTACATGGACTGGTTCCTTCGCACCCTCCCGTCTCCCATCGGCAAAGATGTCGCCTCTCACTTTCCTCAATCTGAAGAAGCCGCCCTCCAAATAGCTTTAAAATATGACCTGATCTACGCTCAATCTGGTTATGTTTATACCGTTCTTCCTGACATCCCCAGGCCCGGTGGTGCTAACGCCCCGGGGCCATCTCATTCCGCCGACGGTATTGTTGGATCTCTTTCCCACCCCTCTGCTCACCCTCCTATGAGCCATGGCCTCCCTCAGGGAGGGGCCAACACCTCTAGCACCCTGCCCCCTCCCGGCAACATGTATCCAGGATACGGCATGCTTCCTCCCTTTGCTCAACCTCTTGCTTACCTCAATGCTGCCCAACCTAATCCTTACTTTTATCCGCAGCCTAGTGCGCCAGCTCCTCCAGCATATGCGTTTCCGCCTCCCTTGCCTCCTCCCCACCTGCAACAGCCCTTACAACCCCCTCCAGGGCAAGTATTTGCGCAGCAGGGTGCGTTTAATCCCCCTTCTTCTCAAAGAAGGCGGAGAGGCAACCAGAACCCATCTGCCCCCGGTAACCGAGGACCAAATTCTGGTCTGGACCCTAACACTAGCAACCAGCCTCAGGGCATTCCGCCCAGGCCGGACAGGCCGCTTCGCACAAACAAGCCCTGTTCGTGTTGCGGTGTTTACGGTCACTACACTCACGATTGCCCTCTCTTACCCCAGATGCGACAAATGTGGGAGTCTCAAGCCACATTGCGCGGACAACACACCTCCCCTCACGCTCCTCCTAATGTGGCCACTACCCAGCCAGCTGTGTTCACTGATCCTTTCCCTCAACAGGGATTCGTGGCTACCCAACCCCCTGACAGCCATGCAACCACACCCTCGTCCATTTCTGGTTCCTCTGACTACCAGATCCTCATGATGCACTCCGATCTGTCCCCTTCCGTCGACCTTCACCTTCAAACTCGGTCTCGCCAGTACCCCAAGCCCCCTGCTCAGTCTGCTCCCGAGCCTCCATCTTCAGGTTCTACAGAGCCTCTTTCGACATCCGGTGGCCCCTTACACATCCCTCAACCCAAAGTTGAGGTTCACCCAAAGATTCCAAAGGGTCCCTTACGCCGAAATGCTGCCTCCGGTCGAGCCGCTCAATCGTACAGTATAGTAGATGATTTGGCACAATCCCCTGCTGCCATTTCCACACTGGAACTCCTCCAATCGTGCCCTTCTCAAAGGAAGGCTCTACTATCTGCCGTGGGCGCTGTTGATCCTGCTGATGACCAAATGATTGTTTTCGACGCCACTCAATCGGACCACCCACCTCTTCCTCCTTCCGTTGCTTTCCAAATCCCAGTCAAAATCCGGAACGCCATTGTATCACGGTGTATAATTGATGAGGGGGCATCCACCTGTGTGATGTCCGCTTCGGTTTGGAAGCAACTCGGATCCCCTGAGTTGGCCCCTTCCACGATCACCCTTCGAGCGTGGGATGGTCATGCCTCCCAGCCTATTGGCCTGTTTCGTAACTGTCCCATCACCCTCGCCGGTAAGACTGTTTGCGTTGATGTCGAAGTCATTGACTCCCCTCTAGACTACAACATTCTATTGGGGCGAAGCTACACCTATGCCATGTCTGCTGTCCCATCCGCGGTCTTCCGCAAGATGTCTTTTCCACATAATGGAAAGATAGTCACCATTGACCAGCTTTCGTATCATGAGCCACCGTCTCCATCCGCCTCCGAGACGACCATCTCTTCTGTAGCCAACAAGCAAACCGTCGATTCTTTGACCAGTGTCTCCCCCGGCGGCTATAAAGATTCCACCCTGCTTGGTACTTTTCCTCACCTTCCTCCCCCTCCTGTTACTGACCCCAGCTTGTCGAATGTTTGCATGATGCAATCGTCTCAGGCTGCCCATAAACGGCCTGCCTCGGCTAGCCCGCAGCCTCCTCCCCGCCCTCCGCAACCCGCTCCTAGCCATCCATCTCAACCAGCCGGACCTCCTCTTTCTGGCCCTCCCCCTACAGCTGGCACCCCCGAACCTCTTTATCCTCCAGGCTCGGTCCCCCCTGGCCTTAACCATCTTGGAGCCGTTCCTCCTGGTCATTACCCTGCTGGACAGATCCCCTTTTTGGCTCCCCCTCCCGGAGTATATTCCGTCCCCGTCATGGCCACCCTTTCTCTCCCTAACTTGACCTTGGGTATTCCGGTTTGGTACCTTGACCCCCCAGCCGCCACCCCCGCTGGTCACCCCAAACCTTACATGGCTTTGACACCGGTTCAACCGGTCCCCCTCGCTTCCTCCATAGCCAACGTGCCCCCAGCACCTCCACAGGACCCTTCTCCTGCTGAGTCGGCTCCCGGGAAGAAAGGAAAAGCCCGCAAGGGGGAAAACAAAGACCAAACCACCACAACCACCTCGGCTCCTCCCCCACCCTCGAAGCCTTGTGCCTTATGTGATGTCATCGGTCATGCCACCCATGCTTGTCCCGAGTTACCCCATATTCGCCCCATGGTAAAAGTCGCGTTCCCCGACACTACGGTCCCTGAAACTCCCACTCCTGCTTCGACCGTCTCCAAGAACCCCAAGACTCTCCGCACCAACAAACCTTGTGCTTTGTGCGGTGTCCATGGCCACTACTCCCATCATTGTCCTCACCTGACGCATTAACGTGACTCCCTTGAGGTGATCCGCGAGTATGAGGTTGAACAAAATCAATCCGCCTCTCCCATTCTCGCGCAGTATGCTGCAGCCCAGCCTGAGGATTCCACCGATCCCATCCACATTCCCCCCCCTGATGTCCAGATGACGGAGTCTACAGTCACCATTCTTTACCTATCCTCCTCTGCACGACACTTGGAACCTAGCCCATCTGCCGCCTCCCCCATTGTGTCCCTTGATACTCGAGAGCACTCCACTGGTGTCTCTGTTGACCTTCGCAGCCCGAGTCCTCGCCATGTTTCCGATAGCCCTCATACATCACCTTGTTTAAGTTTTGCTCATCCTGCCCCTTCCCCCCGCCATTCCCGCTCGATGACTTCTGCCCCCTCACGCTGCCATCCTTCCCTTTCATCCCCTCATGTATTGTCTTGTCACACCACCTTGCGCATCCCCCCGTCCACATCCTTTATCGGTTACGCCGATGGTGCAAGTCGCTACTCCAGGAATCTTGCCTCGGCAGGGTGGGCCATCTTCACCCCCTTGCATGACCTCGGTCTGTCTAACGGGGTATGCATTGGTTCTGCCACCAACAATCAGGCCGAATACGATGCAGTGCGTGGCCTACTAGCTGATGCTTTGCTGCATCGCATTCGCCACCTGCACGTTCGCTTGGATTCCTTGCTTCTTGTCATGCAACTAAATGGTGTTTATCGTGTGCGTAACCCTGTGCTGTTTCGACGCTATTTACGAGTGAAAGTCTTAATACGTGCGTTTGAAACCATCACTTTCAACCATGTACCCAGAGACCAGAATCACTACGTAGATAGTATTGCGAACCATGTTCTAGATTGGCATTTATCACACACAATTCATACAGGACAATAACATTAAATCAACCATCAAAAGACGATGCATATCCATAATATGTGTCGAAAACCATATATTGATGAGTCCATTTACTCTGATACATACGACATGCCCATAGCATGTTCCAAAAACTGGGGGCACCATACGCCCCCCCACACATATACATCTGACATGCCCATAGCATGTTACAAACCAAAAACAAAAACTGGGGGCACCATATGCCCCTCCCTACACTATAGGAGGCACCCCCTGCCCCTACATACATCAAAGGGGGCACCATATGTCCCTAATCACTATCTGGAGGCTCCCGGGCCAATGGCTCTGCCCCTGCAGCATGTAGATCACGCATCGTTTGACCGGCCATCGCCATGCACCGCATGATACCTCGCCACTCCGAGGGGAGACCAACACATGGCTCTATGTACTGGTCGTCTAAATCCTGCCACCCGCGCTCTGATACTCCGGTCAACAGCTGCTCACATCTACGGCGGATGTCCTCCAGTAGGGCCGCTGCACCATCATTTTGCGCTGCCCTCGATCCACTCGGACCCGTAGCTCCAGACGCTGCCGGTCGTCCCATATATCCGGCCGGTTTTACCGGTGCTATATCTGCATACCAAAATTCCATGAATCAGTATCATTATTTACTATTCAAAAAACTTTAAACATACCCATATAAGAATAGCAATTTGTCACTTACCATCGGGCCCCCAGACTCGACCAGGCGGAAGTGGCAGATCCGGATCCCCACAGTAGCTCATCCCACTATAAGGGTAGTCGTCTATGTACAACGGCATCTGATCCCAATGGGCAAAAAAAACTCCGGTCGAAATGTTCGCCCGACCGCCCCTCCTCCTCCTTTGCAGAGTAGTCGTCCCCAACGACGCATCCTGGGCTCTCTCGGGCCCCCATCTGGAAGATGCACACGAGGCCTCAAGGTTGGGATCTTCTCAAAGAAGAAGGCGCACAACAAAGTCCCATATGAGCAATCATGATTCACTTGCCGCCTGCATAGCGACAACTGTCGCTTTAGCGACACCAACATCATTTGGGCCCACCCAAAGTAGGTCCCACTCAACACACTCTCCACTATCATCATCTGCCCACAGGTGATGTGATGGAACGCCTGGGTGCCCAGGATTCGCAGCACAGCTGCGGCCACTGCACGGGTTTCTAGCCTCTCTAGATCCCCGATCGATATCCGAGTCCCCTTGACTTGGAACCCCGGTCGACAATGGCGTTCCACAAACTCCATGATATGCCGCCCCCGCGGCAACACTGGCTGTGTGTCTCCCACTATCCCCAATGGTGGGAGGCCGGTCAGGAAATACACATCCTGGACCGTCAGTTCGATCCTGTGCCCCTGCACTACAAAGATCTCCTGATCTGGATCCCAGTAACTGATAATCCGGGCCAGTAATGATTCCCTTGCTCTCATCAACGGGTTCTCCACAAACTTGAGAACCCCAAATCTGGCCAATACACGACGGACGCCCTGATCCGCCTGGATCTCTGCCCGAAGTGTTCCTAGATCCCTCTCTCTCCAGTTGACTCGTAACTCTGCCATACCTGCAAAAACACATTCTTTTTGTCAGGGTACAGATCGGGCAACCCATAACCACACACAAAAACCCAACTCCCGGCCATCAAACAGCATCAAGCTCCCCTCCCCTCCCAGGTCGCAGCTTTCTGCCCATTTCTGGACCAGGTCGCACCTTTTGCCCCAAAACCTGCGTCCTGGGTCGCACCTTTTGCCCCAAAAGGTGCGACCCGCCCGTAGAGAGGAGGGAGGGGCTGTTTCTGGGGTGTTGGGCCCTAAACTGCAAATCTAATCCATCAAAATGCAAGAGCAAGGTTAGGCCTCTTACCTCCAACTGACAGATCTCGAATCCAACGGTCGGTTTGTCCGCTACATTCGCCGCAAAATTTAGGGCCTTCTCTCCTCTCCACATTCACCACAGCAACAATAGCAAATGAATGATTTTGGAGGGAAAACAGCCTCATTAAAAGAGAACCCCTGTTTCTTCTTTCGACTGTTGCAACCACACCGTAGCCCCGATCGACGAACCGTCAGCACCGCTGGATAGATCTCACCGAGCTCTCAAATGGGTTTTACTTAGTTTTTGGTGATTTGATACTTCACCCGGACACATTTTTCCACGAAGGGTCACTTCACCGCTCCTTAAAATCGAATTTCCTCACTTACGACACTTGTACTTGGGGCACCATACCGCCCCCTTACTTGACCACGTTCGTGTTGATTTTCGTCATGAGTGCCCACCTTGTACTCATGCTTCTATGACCCCCCATTGGGGCCTTTATTGTGTGGCAGCACTATCTAGTCGCCCTTGCTTAGAGCATCCGAGTTGAGTCATCATTGCATTCATGGAGTCTATCCTGCATCCTTTTACACCCTACTATAGCCCTCCATTCTTTTTGCTTGGTTCCTCTCTTGTGTCGCATCTCATGACCTTCAGCCCCACTGTCCCCTGTCCCTTTCGATATTGTGTCAGTCGTTGCCATGTCATTCATGCCCTTTATGCTCTAACAAGGGAAGTCGTCCATTCGCCACTCCACCCTTCCCATTTCCGCCATCATCATTAGTGTCAGTCTGTCCATCGCTCTATTGCTATTCTCTCGTGCCTTAGTTGAGGATGTCTCATTGCCTCACCTAAGGCGGGCCTCCTTCTGTCGACCTCAACACATTTATTCCAGAAGCAAGGTCTAGAGGGCGGTGTACCTTGGTTCCAGCTTCCACTTTTGTTCGGTGCCTCGGATCAGGCAGGGGGATTTCTCACCTCCCTTTGACTTGATTGCTTCTCCAGCTCCTTTCAGCATGATCGAGATTCGTATACTGGACAGTCCAGTGACCCAGCAGCAGCTCTTGATGATTCCAGGGCGTGTGTGAGATGTCTCAGCCCTCATGAGGGGGTGGCCCTGCAGGTAGCCCCCCACATGCCCGGGTGACCTCTTCATTGCAGCCTTTGATGCCGCTCCAGATTTTGATGATGTTGGCCTTAGCCACTTGCAGCACCTCTATGATTTGCATGTATCAGTCAGATTTTGTGAGCCCTTCCCCATTTACAGGGGGCATTTGGGTTGTATTTATCTCATGTACTCGGATGATATTGTACTAGTCCTGGCTGTTATCCCAGGCACAGCATGTATGTGAGACTCTTCATTGTATTTTTATCTGGCTCTTGATTATGCCAGCTGTACTCTATAGTTCGGTCCCTTGTTTACTGGACACACTATTCTTTTGTACTTTGTCTCGGCGGGCATAGGTATGCCTCCCCCGCCGCCTTCAGCACAGGTACCCTCTCATAAAAAGAGACTTGTTGCACCTGCGAGTCTCATCTCCTCAGAGTCTAGTCCTTCGGCACACTATCTACCTCACATTTCTCTCTCTGACACCCCTTTTGTTGTCTAGTGATTGTGTTCTTACAACGTACTCCGGTCATACGATTTGCTCCTGACACTCGCACGCTGGGGGGCAATCTGTTACACCATTTTTTGGTCATCTAACTCTTCATCATTAGATGGACCCAAGTACACCATGTAAGACTGAGTTTTACCCAAGTAAAAGTTTGCTTCATTGATGTTAATTAAAGGAAACTAGGAATAATTAATTAAACTATAATTTAATTGTTCCAGTCATGTTTAACCCAAAAACAAAGAGATTAATGAGATAAACCCATAGTTATCTTATTATTTTTTAGGAATAATTATTTAAATAATATTCCTTGTTAAATATGACCAAATCAACCACCATTAATCAACTAAATCATTATTTATTTGATTATATCCCAACCACTTCCTTAAAAAGATAAATAAATCATTTATTTATTTATTTTTCACTAATCAAGGGATTTGACCCAAGTCAAACACCCTTTCCCTCCAGCAAATAATAATAAAATATTCCATAGAGGTGGATCTAGATGTGATTAACATTATTTTAATCATGCACCAAGATCTAGAAGGACCCAATATTTTGTTATAAATAGGAGGGTTTTCCCCATCATTCTTCACCTTTTGTTGCATACTAGATCACTCTGGATATATACACTCGGTCTCATTTTCTGCCATTGTTGCTCCCATTGAGCTCTACCTTCTACATTGGGTTTTCTACATCTACAAGAGAGAGAAAGCTTAGATCTGAAGTGGTGAGGACTACAAAGAACCCATCCCATTGAGGAGATCTGGATACACCTTCTTGTTTCCTCCCAGGTGCCCTGTAATATAAAAATTCATTCAAAAATGGTGTTCTTGTCTTGTCTGTTGGATGCATGGAGCAAACTCTTTACTTCACTGCTTAATATCTTTCCATTTATAGATCTGTTTGTTGCAGCACTTTAACTAATAATTGCAGATCTGAAGATGTTTTGCAGCCATTATTGTTGTTAGGGCTATTAGTTATGCATAGCTAAAGTGGTTCTTTTTCGTACGCTTCGACAAAGAATTCATACTAACATTATCCAAACAGAAAAATCATGAAAATATAATATGGCAATAATTTAAATTCATCCTTAAGACAAAAACTTAGCATTCTTCATTGATTAGGGTTTATGATATTATGGAAAAGTGGTGGAATGAGGTGAGAAAAACTGTAAAAGAGAGTGTAATCCTGAGGTTGAATAGGGAAAATTAAATAAATAGGTATAAGAAAAGGAAAAAAAAAATGAAAATATGGAACTTGAAGTTGTAGGACTACGAAAAGAGCTTGATAAAACAAAGGAAAATTTGAATCTAAATCTCATATTTGCAAAAGGATCTAAAACCTTAGATGAAATTACTAAGGTTCATTTCTCCCCACTAATCATGACATACCTTAGACATAATATAAAGAAAAAGAATGAGGTGTCTGGATCTATGATATGTACAATTCCATAAAGGGAAGCAACTACAAAGATAGCAAAACTCAACAAAAGGAGCAAAGATGAAGCTATACTCAAGCAATAAAACCAAGAACAATATGACCTTCTTTCCAGGATCAAAGGATGATATATTCAAGAAGGTACTTCACTCCCAGGTATTCTTAGTTTAGTGGTCAATTATTTACTTGCCATAACTTTGGTCACAAGGAAATTCATTGTGTCTCTTATAAAAATATCATGACTAGAGAAGAAAGAAATCAAAATAATCTGAACAAGTCAAGGAATTTTTCCTATAATTTCTTCTCTCCTCTTAAAAATAAATTTGAATGCACTATTCAAAATAACTTTGGACATGAAGAACTTGAATGTAGAAGCACGATGATCTTGTTGGGCACCAGATTTGTATACTTTATTCCCTCATTTTTACCCTACCTTTCTATCTCTTTGTGCCATTATTTATCTTAAAATCATGAGTTAAAACCCTTCTTCCTATATTTTATGCTATATTTGATTAATGGTGTATATGTCATGGAGGTTTTACCATTTATCATATTAAATCCTTTATTCCTTCAAGTTTGGCTACAATAGGCGCGTTGTGGCCGCAAGTCAAGGCACAACCCATCATTTCCAGCATCTTCCTTATTTGCTGCTACAACGTGATAGCCATGGGTGTATCAACACTATCTTTGTATTTATTATGGTTTCTTGCTGGAAATCAAGTTTCCGTTGTAACAATATGTATTTTTGTAACAATGGAGTCGTTGGGAGGAATTGGGGGTTTCAGGACTATTGTATAAAGAGGTCTACGGGCTGTGAATCGAGGAACCCTTTTTGGATACACCGAATTTGTAATTAATATTTCTATCATTAATTCAATATACAGTAGCTCTCTATTTATCGTGTAATATTTGAGTTTCCACAGCCCTGATCCAAGAGTTGGGCCCACTCTTGTGATCAAGTGTTGCGTTCTTCTTTCTTTTCTTTGCAGTACTATGTTTGGTGTGATTATTTATTTTTTGTTACAGTTGCATTAATTGATATGGATGCCTTTTATTTCTACAACTCATTTCATTTTTGTTACAGTGGTATTTTTGTTATAGATTAAACCTGTGATCTACAACAGACCATGTGCTTGTATCTGCATATACTTTGTCATTAGTCTTGAAATAACTAATGCCCTCGGGTTGATAATTTATTTGGAAAAAGGATTGAATCTTGTTCGTATATGGACACCAAAATTTTGGCGTCGTTGCCAAGGAAGGCTAACAGGTGCAATAATAGGATCTGCAACATATCTCAGAGTCGATCTCTCGTCTTGAGGTGAGAATCTATTGCCCAACTTCAAGTCCTGAGCATAAGTGCCTTGTGTTTTATTTTTGATTTCATTTTTTTTCTGTTTCTTGTATTATTTTGTTTTCTGTAGAATTAAACCCTCATCTTGGGGAACGTGTTTTGTAAAACCTTTCCCTACGTCCTCGGCATAGCCCAATTTCTTTTCCTATTTTTATTTCCTATTTTTTTTCTAGGGGCCAATTTCTCTTCCTGGGGAGGATATGTTATTACTCTACTCCAGGTCTTGAACTTTGATTTCTTTTCTTTTTTCTATTTTGTTTCGTTTCATGTGAATCTTTTCTCTCGTCCCAGGGAGGAAGTTATCTATCCTACTTCAGGTCCTGAGTGATTGGTTGATTTTCTTTGATGAACCCTCTCCATAATTTATATGAACAAAGATCTGAACAAGAGGGGTAGAGGAAGACCCCAAAATAAAGGGAAGGATTTGGGAAGGAAGATGTATATTCAAGAAATTATTGAAAAATCTAGATCTGAGGCATCATCCGGTGTTTTTGTTAGGGTTAGGGTTCAGATGAAGTCCGAAGGGTAGTCTGTGGAACAACCAGTGCCATCCACGGTACCAGAAGGTGTTCTTTCTATAGCAGAAAATTTAATAAACAGGTTATCAGTGGAAGAGAAATCCTTATCAACAGTAGAAGGGGAAGAAGTGGCAAGCAAGGGATCAGAAGAATTGAGCAACTCTAACTGGGAAGAAGAACCTAAAAAAGGGTTTTCGACCCCAATATACCAAGGCAGCGCGGTGAAAATTCCCGTTGCTAAGTTAAGAGATTCTGATCTGGTAAAAGAATTTTTGAAGGAATTTCGTTCACCAAGGGACCAGGGGAGTGTGGTGCCACCATCTTCAGTTGAATCACTCCAAATACCGGCTGTGAAACCAATCGAAATTCCAAGTGAGTATTGGAAAGTATTTATGGCGCCTGTAAGTTCCTCCATTGATTTTCCCATAGGAAATGTTACAGGTGATGCACCAATGTGACCCATATATTTGACAGCCTTGCCTAGTTTTCATGGGCTCTCTTCGGAAGACCCTGATATGTTCCTCTTCAAATTTGATATTGTTTGTCGAGGATACGACTATATGACTCATGCTCAAAAATTGAAAATATTCCCTTCTACCCTAAAAGGGACAGCCCTGAGATGGTTTATGGGTTTAGGGGGAAGCACGATTACTTCATGGGAAGAAGTGAAGAAAGATTTCTTGGAAAAATACCAATATTACTATAAGTCTCATGACATGAAGGAGGAAATATTTAAATTTTCACAGAAGGAAGATGAAAATATGGAGGACTGTGTAGAACGATTTAAATACATACTACAGAGGTCTGGATATAGTGACTTGGATAAGGAAATTCTAAAGATCATTCTTCTCAGAGCACTCAGAGAAGAATCTCTACAACTCCTAAATATAGTGAGAAAAGGGGATATTTCAAAAGAAAAATTTGAAACTATCTATGATTACTGTATCAAATGTTCACAGGGGGGCTGCAAGAAGTGGGCAGGGTATTCGGTCATCAAAGACCTCTAGTGGAGGGGTCACAAAAGCAGAGATTGGGAATCTATTAGATAATTTGAGGACTGATATCTTGAGTACATTATCAGCCCAAAAGGACACTCTACAGGAAAAAGAGAAGCATATGGAGTTGGAAAAAACCATGGCCATATTCTGCCCTCAGTGCAGAAAGAAACAGCCTTTGAAGGAATGCCCGTTGAACATGGTGGAAGCTTGCACAATCTGCAAACAGACTCATGCGACTAGTGCATATCCTTCCTTGCCTGGTCTGAAAGTCGTTTTCCAAGGATAAAGAGAGGAAAGCACATTGGACCAGCTATACTTCATGGGGCAGAAGAAACTATGGAAACCTTGACCACCGGCGGTGAATTCAGGTATGTTTCAGGACCCATCCCAATATTTTCATAATTTTAGTATGGGTCCCCAATCTGCACCATTTTTATCCATGTGGAATCAATACCAGTATCCCCCTTGGTAGCAATGGGTTCCTCAAGCCAGTCTAAAGCCTTCATGGAATCAGACTTGGCGTGGATACCCTCCCACTGGACAGTTTCCTCATCCTATGCCTCAGCAACAACTTCAGTTGCCTTCTAATGTGCCCCGAGGAAACCCAGCCATTAGAAATCAGCTTCCTATCCAGCCCAACCCAAATATGAATAATAGAGGGGTTCAACAAACAGACACTCTGAACCTTCCATCCTATAGCACTTCTATCGCAGGGCTCAATGAGATAAATCTACAGTCTCGCTAGGTAGTAAATGCACCTACTTCACCCATTATTACAAAACAACTTGACAGTGAAAATGCAGAACCAGAACAAAGAATAGTGAAGGAGAATGTAGATCAAAACGTAATAAATCAGACACCTCCCCAAGTTGTTCCCAATCAAGGTCATTTAACATCTCCCCCATATCCTGAAAGATTGACCTTGAGTTAACCAAACCCTCAAGCATAATTTGACTTTTTAGGGGAACTGCAAAATATTTTTGTTAAAATACCCCTTTTACAATCTATGAGGGATGTACCTCTTTATGTAAAAACTATGAAATAATACTGCTAAAAGAAACCAGGTAGAAAACCTAAGGATCCATTAGCTGTTCATGTAATGGGCAGACTATTCGATATCATGTTAGGAAAAATCATTCCTGTAAAATACGAATATCTTGGGAACCTGATTCTAATAGTATAAATTAATGGGATTGAAATTCCAAATGTACTGGTGGATTTGGGAGTGGCCATTAACATTATCACTGCTGAAACAATGAACACATTAGGACTTGGAAACATTAAACCAACCCCTACTATCCTAGAACTTGCAGAAAGACCCACAATTAAACAAGTAGGGAAATTAGAGGATGTGATCATTTCAGTAGACTCATGGCATTACCCTGTGGACCTCCTTATATTACAGACTCGATCTTCAATAGGTGGCCATCCCTTGATCCTAGGAAGACCCTGGTTGGCAACTGCAGATGCCTACATAGGATGTCAGTCTGGACACGTGATCATATCAAATGGGACAGTTACGAAGGATCTCACTCTTTATTCACCATTGAAACCAAGCCCACCTGAAAAATCATTAACCAGTTAGAAACCTCTACCTATAGAAGAGCCTGAACCTGAAAATGAAGATGTTAGAATAGCTCTTACTATTGGCCAGGCCCTTCGATTTAAAACAAAAACTGAAGATGATGCCATTAACACCTCCGTTAATGATTCCAGTTCTATTCCCGATCTAACCCAATATATTCTAGAATCTGCTATGAGTTGTGAGACATAGGAAAAAATTGAACCATAAAATGACATAGAGGACATTCCTGTAACCACATTCCATGATAGTACTCCAATCGATATTGAACCAGGGAAAACACTTAACATCAACCCGAACCTGTCTGAATCCCAGATCAGATAGCTTTTGAAAGTCCTTCAAGATCATCAAGAAGATTTTTCTTGGGATTATACTGACATGAAGGGTATCCATGCCAGCCTATGCACTCATCATATTTACATTAAGGAAGATTGCTGCCCTGTAAGAAAACCTCAATGGAGGATGAATCCTACACTCAAAAATATTGTTAAAGAATAATTACAAAAATTGTTGGATGTAGGATTCATTTATCCCATCTTAGATAGGAAATGGGTATCCCCGCTAGTTATCGTTCCCAAAAATAATGGTAAATGGAAAATCTATGTAGATTACAGGGAATTAAATAAGGCAACACAAAAAGACCATTTTCCTTTGCCATTCATTGACAAAGTCTTGGACACCTTGGATGGAAAGAAGCTATTTTCCTTCCTAGACAGATTCAACGGATATAACTAGACCAGATAGCCCCAGAAAACCAGGATAAGACAAATTTCACATGCCCATGGGGAACCTTTGCATATAGGGTCCTTCCATTTGGCTTGTGTAATGCTCTTGCTACCTTCCAGAGGGAAATCTTGGGAATTTTTTCCGATTTGGTCGATGATAGTGTCGAAATATATATGGACGATTTTAATCCATATGGGAACTCATTTGAGGAAGGATTGGAAAATCTGGAGAGGGTTCTCAAAAGTTGTAAACAGACCCATGTATCGTTGAGTACAGTCAAATTTCATATGATGAGGGAAGGAGTAGTATTGGGGAATTTTATCTCAGCTGCTAGAATTCAAATTGATCTGGCTAAAGTAGAGGTAATATTACATTTCCCAGTATCAAAAACACCCACATAGGTATGTAGCTTAATTGGTTGTGCTTTTTATTATAGGCGCTTTATAGAAAATTTTGCTAAAATAGCACATATACTATTTCAATTGTTAACAAAAGATGCAGAATTTTTGTGGATCGAAGATTGTGAGACAACCCTCACAAAAATTAAGGGCCTGGTGTGCACGACCCCAATCCTCCGAGGACCTAATTGGGCATTACCATTTCACATACATACTGATGCTTCTTAGACAACAGGAGGGGCTATTTTAGGATAGCAGATAGATAAAACACAATACGCAATTTGTTACGTCAGCAAGAATCTAATTCTTGTTGAACTAAACTACACGGTGACAAAAAAAGAATTCTTAGCCGTCATTTATGCTATCAATAAGTTCTGGCACTACATCACCGGGTACTCTACTATTGTCCATACTGATCATGCATCAATCAGGTATTTGATGAATAAAACTATTACTCCTGACCGTATTATGATATGGTTACTCTTGCTTCAAGAATTTGATGTTACAATCGTAGATAAGCTAGGAAAATATAATGTAGTAACTGATTTCCTATATAGAATGGATAACAATGATGAATCCACACCAATAGAAGACATTTTTCCCGATGAACATCTTCTTGCAGTCTCTACTAAAACTCCATGGTATGTAGATATTGCTAACTATCTCGCTACAGCGAAAGTGCCTCCTCATTTGTCATATAGGGAATTGCGAAAGATTATTCATCATAGTACTCGATATTCTTAGATGGTAGGGTACCTTTTTCATACAGGAACAGATAAGAAGATCTGACGCTATGTGTCTGAAGATTATATTTATGAAGTATTGAAAGCTACCCATGATGGCCCTTGTGGAGGGAATTTTGAAAACAAAAGAACAGGCCATAAGGTGCTACAAATGGGATATTATTGGCCTTCCATTTTTTGTGATGATCATAATTATGTCGGGAGGTGTGATAGTTGCCAACGTATGGGGCAGCCTGGTAGACCTAATGAAATTCCCTTACAGGCACAACTAGTCCTAGAGCCTTTTAATAAATGGGCTATTGACTTTGTTGGACCCTTTAACCCACCCTCCCAAAAGAAAGTCCACATCTTGGTCTGTAATGATTAGTTGACTAAATGGGTGGAAGCTAAAGTGGTTTCGAAAGCAACAGAGTAGGTAGTCTCAGATTTTCTATTTGAAGAAATTTTTGCTCATTACGGTACTCCAAGAGAGGTTGTTTCAGATGGAGGAGCACAATTCACATCACACAAGATAGAAAAGCTCATGAAAAAATATCGGGTCAAGCATAGAGTGACATCTCCATACCATCCTGAGGCGAATGGACAAGTGGAAAGAACAAATAAGACATTAGAAAATATTTTGACAAAACTGTGGCATACCATCGTCGAGATTGAGCTCAGAAACTTCCAGAGGCTCTATGGACATATAGAACAACATGGCAGAATACAACCGGGTTTTCACCATTCGAGTTGGTTTATGGGAAATCCCCATTGTTTCCAATAGAATTTGAAATAAGCATGCTTAGAACAGCTCTGGAATTTGGTTTAGATCTATTAGATACCCAAAAACACTGATTGGCTCAGCTTAACAAACTTGATGAAATACGTTTAATGGCTGTCCAGCAAACTACTGCTATTCAATAGCAGAGAACGAAATGGCACGATAAGTTTATTAGAAATAAGGTGTTTCAAAGTGGAGATTGGGCACTATTTTATGACTCATTTTAAGGATTTTAAGGGAAATATTTGCACTCGGTGGATGGGAACTTATGAGGTGAATGTTGTATTTGATAATGGAACAGTAAGGCTAGTCACAGTTGATGATACACGTACTTCCTTTATAGTCAATGGACATCAGCTGAGACTATACCATCGGTCGGCCTCTAAGGATGCTTTTATTAAACAACTCTCTCAGAAATCTGGTTTGAATGATATCAGTGCAGAGAATCCTTCCTCTGCAACCTTGTTGTAAAAAAAAAAAATAGAATATATATATATAAATAAATAAAGAATTCTGTTCTATTTTCTTGTCTTTTTGCAGGAGCTATGACTAAGGAGTGAAAATCAAGGAATTCTCATGTTGTTGTTACTCAGTTGCTACTACTCTGATGCTGCTACATTAGATGGTGTTACTCCGTTGCTGCTATTCATGTTGTTATTACGTCGTTGTTGCTACTCTGATGCTGCTACACCAGATGTTGTTACTCGGTTGCTGCTACTTCGATGCTGCTACATCAGATGTTTTTACTCGGTTGTTGCTACTCATGTTGTTGTTACTTGGTTGCTGCTACTCTAATGCTGCTACACCAGATGATGTTACTTGGTTACTTCTACTCCGATGCTGCTACACCGGATGTTGTTACTCAGTCGTTGCTACTCTGATGTTTCTAAACCAGATGTTATTACTCCACTACTATTACACCGAATGTTGTTACACCGATGTTGTTACTCCACTTCTGTTACACCAGATGCTATTACACTGATGCTATTACATCGATGCTCTTACACCGATGCTGTTACTCTGATGTTGTTACTCTACTGCTGTTACACCGGATGTTGTTACACCGATGTTGTTACACCATCCACATCACTCCGCCGCCATCCTACCAACCATCCCATCATCCAGGTAGGACGTCAAGTATGCCTCCACGTGACTTTTACTGATTTAATTAAATATCCCATGTGAATATTTTAATGTCGTGGACAGCAAGAATTTAAGTCGGGGGGGGGGGGGGGGGGTGTTGTCATCATGCCAAGGACAGTGTGATAATTTCCCCATAAGTTAAGAATGACATTCCGCTCACAGTACACCCTAAAAATCACATTGATATGTGGTATCATCATTTAAATAATATTGGGATTCACAAGATGTCTCATCCACCCTGTACGAACAATTATTATTTCTATTTTACCACACTTATCATACCCTTGTATGATTTTTCTCGGTTTTCGAGAATTGCCAATTCTACTTACCGTTACCACCTATCCATTTTCACTATGTTGTTCCTCTGAATTCAGTACCCACCACATTGCCCAACAGTCTGATACTAAAATTCTCCATAGTATGAGTGGGATGGTTGTGCGGCATGAGCCTGAAAACACAATTTAAGTTCACAGCAATCCAAAGGTTTGGCAAGTTTTTGTCGACGCAGGATGGGATATCTACTTTGACAGATTGTAGGGATTCAATGGAGGTATCACAATGGAATTCACACTCAATTTAGAGTAGAATCATTCACTGGTTAGAGGTCTAGAATTTCCTATTACAGAAGAAGTAATTGGAGAGGTTACACTAGTAGAAAATGGGTAATTAATTACTAAAGAGACTTGAGGAATATTGTGAAAGGGAGAGATATGGAGAGTATCCAATTTCTTCCAAAAAAAAAATCTGAATTTCTTACTAATTTACTAAGTATCTATTGAGGTTGAACATGAGTGGTATTTAAAGGAAGTGAAAACTATCTTCATTAGTTTTCCTTGCATCTCTCTCTCTATTGCTGTATTTTGGTACTGGTTGTGAGCTTTTACAGCTCGGGGGTTCCAGGGGGAGGAGTTCTCCCTGGATATGTTTGGGTGGAAAACCGGATGGTTCAAATGAGTTGGTTAAGGGATCGAAGGTGGATCATATTCTCAACGATTGGAGCTGAATATCTCTTCAGGCATAATTTCCATTGTCCTAAAATTATAGTATAGATTTAGCATAAAATAAAAGGTAGACATTTAAATTGTTGTAAGCATCTAATTTTGGTTTAGGCTTATGTTATCTAAAATATTATTGATTAGTTAAAAATGAAGACTAGATCAATCTTTATGTATGGACGTTTAGATCTCAATATTGGAGTTATTATTGGTATAGTTTATGGTACTAATCTTGGTATTGTAGCATTTGAGAAAGGAAAGCCAAATATTGTTGAAGGTAATTTCAATAAATAAATTCCAAAGGACTTGGGTAAACATTTCATGATTTATGGTTCTGTTTCAAGTAATTAATAGATGCATGTTTTATAAATGGTTTTAGGATAGTTTGCAAAGTGTTTGACAAAATCTGTGAATGAGTAATGTTATAAATTTATTTATGTACGAATAAGTGCTAACTTGAAGAAGTAAGAAAATGGACATGTACCCAAAATATGCTTGGAGGAATTACAGAATCAACCCTTAAAAGAAAATGAAAAAATAATGGCAACTAAAGTATAGTTTGGAAGATCAAATGCTTGAGGTAAGTTGGAGATAAATTTTAGTTATGGCTTACGTTTCATATTCTTCAATGTTTTGTTATTGAAGTTGTTGTAATAGTACTATCAAAATTTTGATAGAAAGCCTTAATGGCTGTAGCATTCAGGGCTTCCATGTGTTTTTTTTAAATTGTAGCAATTGGTGCAAAAAGCTTGTCACTCATGTCAAATGAATTAGCTTGTGGGTGGTAAAATGTTTCAAGAACTCATATGGTGGATTTAGAAATGTGTGATCTCAATGAGCATATATTAGTGGCATTACTATTGGTTTTTTTTCCTCATGTAGAGGTGTAGCTGTAAGTTTTCATTCCATATGTTTGACAAAATTCATAAATGAAACATTTAGGCTATAAATTTTGTTGTTTTAAAGAATCGCATTTCTGGGCGTCCTTGTTGCGATTCAGCTCCACTTCAGTGGGTATCCATACCACTAGGCCATTTCACCCCAAGTTTGATTCCAAAAATCAAGGTTTCGGACATCAATTCCCAAATCTTCTCTGTTTTGCAGATTTGCTGTTGCATGTAGAACCGCCTGTTGTTTTGTCTTGCTGTTTGGTTCTTTTTATATTGGAACTGCCTGATAATTTATCGTGATGAATCTGATTTAGGCTAACCACTTGGAAATTGTTTTTAAAGTATAAATGGTTAATAATTTGAAAATTTAAATAACCATATGGAAACTTGTTTTATGACTGCCAACTATTTGTCAAAATTCCTCAATGGCTGTACCTTACAACATTGTGAGCTATGTTTGAAATTTCTAAATATTTATATTCATTGGTATAGATTCAACAATGAATATGGTTGATAGTCTACTAATATCTTAAGTTCAATTATTGGCACTACTTACAAAAAAAAGAGAAGTCATGCAACTTTGGATTCATGTTAGCTAATTATTGTGAAAACACCTTAAAGAGATGATGGTTTTAAGTGTTTGACGAAATGCCTCAATGGCTGTACATTTCATGCTTGTAAATTGGTTTTCATAATGTTCAATGGTTGCATCTAATTATGTTTATGAACCGTCCATAAAACAAAAGGCTTCAGTTAATTTAAGATTTGTAATCAAGGTATTTCTAGTATAATAACTCATTGAGTTAAAGGGTCTTGCTGAAAATTCAAAATTGCAGTAAGTAATTTGTTGCAATATCAGCTCACATATGAATTCCTAAATTATGAGATGCCAACTCTATATAATTTAAATTATCCTTTTAAGAAAATAACTCATAAGCATGTTATTAGTCACTCTTGAACACATTTAATTACAACGGAATTAACAATTAGTTTATTGTAAATTGTGGTTCATAAAGGTTGACATTTATTCATCCCACTAAATAATTTATATTTTAAAGGTGATTTTAGTCTTGAGAAGCAAGTATTATGGTTGTATTTTTTTTGGATCTTGATAAAACTTGAACTTTGTAGCTTTGAAGATAAGTTGGTGGAATTTAGGGTGTAGTGTAAAGGACACCAATAACTTCTATATAATAATAAAAAAAATTAAAAAATTAAAAAATTAAAAAAATATATATCACATTTTGATTTAATATAATATTTCTCTATAATAATTATGGTAGGTAAGGTGGGACCTTACATATGGTATCAAAGCCGAGTTACAATGCTAGGGCCTAATGGGCCAACATGCTTACTTGTAGATTGATGATGTATGAATGTTGATTTTGCATGCATGTTGAGTTGTTGTATATCTTGACTTGGAAGCATATTGTTTGCATAGAGGATATTATTATCATTATGTCATTTAGTGACTCATGAAAAAAAAAAAAAAAAATCCCTTATATTCCTTTATATTTCTTAAGACACATTATTAACAATATGTTAAAAAGCTTAAAGACATGTTGGGAAAGGACCTGCTTGAGAAAGTTGGGGTTAAACCCAAGTATGTGAATGACTTGATTTTTAATCAATGAGTGAGATAGGTGGAGTGAATGCATGGTTTCATATATTTTTAGTGCATCATTTTCAATGTGATATGGGCTTAGTAGCCATCTTTACTTGCTGAAATCGTATCTACCGAGAAGAATATTGGCTTAATCTGGACTATAGTGTGATGACCTTGGTGCGTATGCTTTGGGAATGAGTAAAAAGTGTAAGGCTGAGATTCCATTAACGTGATGATTGAGTTCATCATGATAATTTTGAATCTTTTCGTACCTACACTAGAGGAAACTTAACTAAAAGCTACCTTGAAAGATGTCACTTTTAACTGTGAATGTAAACTCAAGAGTAATGTATGTGTATTAAGTAGATGTGTTAAAATAGGATTTGGGAATACATTCTTAATGAGTAAGAATGAAATTTATCTGATTTCTTGACATGATTTTGTGTATTTTGGGTTGACATTAGGCATCAAATAACTTTAAATTACTCAAATACTAGGTTGAGGTATGAACTTCCTAATAAACAAGAGGCTTAAATGATTGGTGCATGATGGGTTGTGGAAACCATTTTAAGGAACACTTGAATGTTATGTTTTCCTTAAGCTAATGTATGGGTGTGGAATCCATAGTAGCATATATCTATGAGAAAATATATGGGTGTGGAATCCATACTAGCATATATCTATGATCTAATGTATGGGTGTGGAAACCATACTAGCATATATCAATGAGAAAATGTATGGGTGTGGAATCCATACTAGTATATATCTATGAGATAAGTAATGAGGTAAGGTATGGGTGTGGAATCCAAAGTAAAATATATCTATGAGCTAAGTAATTCTTCTAGTTAGAATATTTTGATGGAATCTGATATTCATGATTAAAGAATGATTATGTGTAATTAAAGTTAAATGGATAGAGATTTGTAACAAAAATTTTCTTGAGCTTTAAATCCATTATTTTTATTATTACAGATGAAGATACTAATATTGGTATACTAAACACCATTAGGTGGTTTAGAATGTTTGGAATAATTGACTTGATATATGGAAGTGTGAACTAGATATATATCCTCTAGTATTGTAATCCTTTTGTATATATTGAATTTAGGTAGAACTAAAATGTCTTTCAAATTCTTGAAATGTAGAAAAATATTATTGTGATAAGTTGATGAAATAGCTTTTCTATTGGCTTAAGACAAATTAGGTCTAGGAAAGCCATAATAGTCTCTTTAATGATCTTCTCAGTTGAATATTGGTTGCATTCTATTTAACCAAATTAATTAGAGAAATTATGAGGATTGAACTCATGTATTTCTCTAAACTATTGTTAGTTAGGCGATCGCGTCAAAATTCAAATTATTTATAAATTGTGAAGAGAATAACATGTTTAGAAGCTAAATATTTTATGTGGTGAGAACTTGTTTTATTTGAAATTAATGAAAAAAAATGCATGTGATTAATTAAAAGCTTAGTTGAGTTCTTGTTTTACAAGAATATGTGCTTGTGATATTTTTTTAGGGAGAAATTGAAGGAGAGTGAGATCACATTTTCATTTATTCGAATTATTGCATGATGATTGTATTATATGTGGAATGGGGGAGATTGTTTGATTTAGAAATTTTGTGTTGGGATGTATAGTTGTATGAGTATTTATTAGTCCTACAGAATGTTGTAATAATTTGAGAGGGTGGTAATTCTCCTTAAAGTGAAAGGGTTTAACTTTAGGCTAGAAATTCCCTTGTGATAGTCTAAATCTTATTTAAATTTGACAAGATTCATCACATTTTGAGAAATTTATGGTTTTCATAGTTTGTTGTTGCGTACGTATTAATAGTAAGGGATAAGACATGAAAGCAAATGAATTGATTAATTACTGAATAGAAATCATGAGCGATTTCATAGTTGGAAAACAAATTGACTTAGAGTTATCAAGGTAGATTCAGTAATATAGATACCATATTTGCATAATTATGAGATTTGTTCTTGAATAAAAGTCATTTTCAAAAAGATATCATTCATCTGCTTTTAGATGAAGATCTTCTAATAGATTCATTTCATAATTGATTCTCAAGTTAGAGAAGTGAATAATAATGAAGATTATGCAAACTAAATGTATGATCTATAATACATAAGTGGGTCAATGAGGAATGTATTTAACCTTAGGTTTTTAGTTTAAAAAAAAAAAACAAAATTTGGTGCCTTGAACCTCATATTTTATTTTTGCCTAAAGAGTAAACGTTTGGTAAAAACTAAAGATAAATCCTAGATATTTCGATTGCAAGGATGTCTTATGGAATGAAAAGAGGAAAATTGGATTGAAAAGACATAAAGCAAGTAGGATGTAAGAGTTTGTTTTATATATAACATCATGTTTTGTTGCATAATTTCACTCACAATTGTATGTGGATTATTTTATGCCAATTTGACTGTGATATGGTATGGACCATCATTGTTGTGTGTACAACCAATGTGTATTCTATTTATAGCTTGGAAAGCTCAACATCCTACAGAACCAAGAAGATGACACATGTGGGATTCATATAGACTATGAGAAAGAAGAACATGTATAATATCAAATTATTATAGATAAATTAAGTATATATCATATCAATTACATACAATAGTATTTTTATATGGTACTATAAATTGTATGGCTGGTTTTGATATAGAAATATTTGGTATTCTATATCAACACATGTCTAATATGGTGTGGATATATTTTCTACTTGATTAAGAATGGTATGTTTAGTTTTCATGGAGTTGCTTCCAAACTATGGATTGGCATGAAGAAAAAAAAAATATATATATATATATATATATATATATATATATTTATATATATATATATATAAGGCTAACAACTTATTGATAGGAGAATATAAAAGAACTAAGTATCTTATGACCATAGGAAAAACTTCGGGCCAAGTTTAGCCCAAGAGGGGGAGTATGTAGTGTCCCTTATTAGTGAGATAGCTTTGATGACACTTAGAGATGGTGATTTTGATATAATATTATGTATGAAAGACTTATGTACATGCGTATATGCTATGACCTGGTTTGGGTC
Source organism: Pinus albicaulis (assembly GCA_034641835.2). NCBI lineage: Eukaryota > Viridiplantae > Streptophyta > Pinopsida > Pinales > Pinaceae > Pinus > Pinus albicaulis. Next base: position 522,589,595 of record CM076570.1, read on the forward strand.
ACTTGGTTGTTGTGTGCTTATGATAATATCTATGGTTGCGTGCACAAGGATTGATTTTGGTTAAGAGAATATTAGCGATGTTTTCTCTTTTGGTATCCTATTTTAGACATAGGTGTATGACGTGAATGGTGATTTAGAATTGAGACACAGATCCATGGACGATCATGGTTATGTGGAACATATGGTTAATTATGATTTATGAATGATACATTATTTGTATGATTATATGTGCATAATCTCGTACTGAGCATGATGTGGCAGGGGACTTGGTCATTGCCAACAGGGATGCTCAAGTTATAAATGACTGCGGAAGTCATTTCTCCAAAACCAAAATGACTGTGGAAGTCATGCACAATATTTGGTAAAATTTGAATAAGTTAATTATGAAATTCATTTGATTGATTTGATCATTGAGATTGTGATGTGTGCAGGTCTTGGAAGAAGATCTTACCAACGAACCATCAGATGGGTATAAGCTCACAATCAGTACCTTAAGGTGAAACGCGAAGTTTCAAAGCAGAATAGATGAGAAGCCATGGAAATTAGGGCGCGGAGTCCTAAATCCATGAAATATAAAGACGTGGAGTCTTGGATATATGATAAAAGGATTAGGACGCGGAGTCCTAAATCCATGAAATATAAAGATGCGGAGTCTTGAAGCTATAATGAAATGTTTGGGGTGCGGAGTCCTCAATCTACTAAGGCACAAAGATGCATACAATAGGGGTGCGGAATCCCTATTATCCGGAAGAAAAATACCACTCATGGGCAACTCATAGATGAATTTCCTTAATAATCTAATTCCTAACAATTTTGGAGTGACTTTCTAAAAATAGGAAGTCATGTCTACCATTTCAAGTATGACTTTCCAAAAATAGTAAATCACCTCCAATCAATGGGTAAACAAGTATACTTGAAGGAAAATCACTTAAATTATGACTAATCAATTGTAATAGTTCAATATCGACTTAATCCTCAATATTATTAATATTATTATTATCTTTTATGAGACTATGATATTATTATTAAAAGGAAATTATATCTCCTCAATCACTTCACACCTCTATCCTTCATGACTCTCATGGCTCTATGTAACTCTCTCTATTTTAAATATTACATTACACTCTCTTTTATGCACTCATCAAGGAATGGCATATTCCTCTTACACTCATTAAATATATGTCATAAAATATTCCTACACTCATTAAATATGTGTCATAAAATATTCCTCTTACACTCACCTTAATGCATATGTGACACTCTCCTTGAATAAGGCATGCATACCTCTCCTTAATGGCATAAGTTACACTCCTCTAAAAGGAATACAATGCATGCATATTAATCCTCCTTTATGACATGAATTTGTTGCTCCTCCTATATATGAGTCTCATGTATTCTCATTTGGGAGGGGGGAACGGGTAATGCCAAGAGTGGAAGAGACTTGACGAATATTGTGAAAGGGAGAGATATGGAGAGTATCCAATTACTTCCAAAAAAAAAATCTGAATTTCTTACTAATCTACTAAGTATCTATTGAGGTTGAACATGAGTGGTATTTAAAGGAAGTGAAAACTATCTTCATTAGTTTTCCTTGCATCTCTCTCTCTATTGCTGTATTTTGGTACTGGTTGTGAGCTTTTACAGCTCGGGGGTTCCAGGGGGAGGAGTTCTCCCTAGATATGGTTGGGTGGAAAACCAGATGGTTCAAATGAGTTGGTTAAGGGATCGAAGGTGAATCATATTCTCAACGATTGGAGCTGAATATCTCTTGAGGTATAATTTCCATTGTCCTAAAATTATAGTATAGATTTAGCATAAAATAAAAGGTAGACATTTAAATTGTTGTAAGCATCTAATTTTGGTTTAGGCTTATGTTATCTAAAATATTATTGATTAGTTAAAAATGAAGACTAGATCAATCTATATGTATGCACATTTAGATCTCAATATTGGAGTTATTATTGGTATAGTTTAAGGTACTAATCTTGGTATTGTAGCATTTGAGAAAGGAAAGCCAAATATTGTTGAAGGTAATTTCAATAAATAAATTCCAAAGGACTTGGGTAAACATTTCATGATTTATGGTTCTGTTTCAAGTAATTAATAGATGCATGTTTTATAAATGGTTTTAGGATAGTTTGCAAAGTGTTTGACAAAATCTGTGAATGAGTAATGTTATAAATTTATTTATGCACGAATAAGTGCTAACTTGCAAAAGTAAGAAAATGGACATGTACCCAAAATATGCTTGGAGGAATTACAGAATCAACCCTTAAAAGAAAATGCAAAAATAATGGCAACTATAGTATAGTTTGGAAGATCAAATGCTTGAGGTAAGTTGGAGATAAATTTTAGTTATGGCTTATGTTTCATATTCTTCAATGTTTTGTTATTCAAGTTGTTGTAATAGTACTATCAAAATTTTGATAGAAAGCCTTAATGGCTGTAGCATTCAGGGCTTCCATGTGTTTTTTTTAAATTGTAGCAATTGGTGCAAAAAGCTTGTCACTCATGTCAAATGAATTAGCTTGTGGGTGGTAAAATGTTTCAAGAACTCATATGGTGGATTTAGAAATGTGTGATTTCAATGAGCATATATTAGTAGCATAACTCTAGGTTGTTTTTCCTCATGTAGAGGTGTAGCTGTAAGTTTTCATTCCATATGTTTGACAAAATTCATAAATGAAACATTTAGGCTATAAATTTTGTTGTTTTAAAGAATCACATTTCTGGGCGTCCTTGTTGCGATTCAGCTCCACTTCAGGGGGTATCCATACCAATAGGCCATTTTACCCCAAGTTTGATTCCAAAAATCAAGGTTTCGGACATCAATTCCCAAATCTTCTCTGTTTTGCAGATTTGTTGTTGCATGTAGAACCGCCTGTTGTTTTGTCTTGCTGTTTGGTTCTTTTTATATTGGAACTGCCTGATAATTTATAGTGATGAATCTGATTTAGGCTAACCACTTGGAAATTGTTTTTAAAGTATAAATGGTTAATAATTTGAAAATTTAAATAACCATATGGCAACTTGTTTTATGATTGCCAACTATTTGTCAAAATTCCTCAATGGCTGTACCTTACAACATTGTGAGCTATGTTTGAAATTTCTAAATATTTATATTCATTGGTATAGATTCAACAATTAATATGGCTGATAGTCTACTAATATCTTAAGTTCAATTATTGGCACTACTTACAAAAAAAAAGAGAAGTCATGCAACTTTGGATTCATGTTAGCTAATTATTGTGAAAACACCTTAAAGAGATAATGGTTGTAAGTGTTTGACGAAATGCCTCAATGGCTGTACATTTCATGCTTGTAAATTGTTTTTCATAATGTTCAATGGTTGCATCTAATTACGTTTATGAACCGTCCATAAAACAAAAGGCTTAAGTTAATTTAAAATTTGCAATCAAGGTATTTCTAGTATAATAACTCATTGAGTTAAAGGGTCTTGCTGAAAATTCAAAATTGCAGTAAGTAATTTGTTGCAATATCAGCTCACATATGAATTCCTAAATTATGAGATGCCAACTCTATATAATTTAAATTATCCTTTTAAGAAAATAACTCATAAGCGTGTTATTAGTCACTCTTGAACACATTTAATTACAACGGAATTAACAATTAGTTTATTGTAAATTGTGGTTCATAGAGGTTGACATTTATTCATCCCACTAAATAATTTATATTTTAAAGGTGATTTTAGTCTTGAGAAGCAAGTATTATGGTTGTATTTTTTTTGGATCTTGATAAACCTTGAACTTTGTAGCTTTGAAGATAAGTTGGTAGAATTTAGGGTGTAGTGTAAAGGACACCAATAACTTCTATATAATAATAATATATATATATATATATATATATATATATATATATATATATATATATATATATATTAGGCTGATTATCTATAATATTTCTCTATAATAATTATGGTAGGTAAGGTGGGACCTTACACAGAGGAAGTAATTGGAGAGGTTACACTAGTAGAAAATGGGTAATTAATTACTAAAAAAATGACTAAAATTTGCATATAAATGACTATTTTTCTGTCGGTGACCAATAGTAGCTAATTTACAGTATCTTATAACACGACCAACTTTTAGTCGTTTTTAGCTTAGTCATTAATTGGTTATCTCAATTTTTTTGTCTAGTAATATATTTGGTCATTAATTTAGTCATTGATTTGATCATTAATTTAGTCATTGATTTGGTCATTAATTTGATCATTGATTTAATCTTTGATTTGGTTATTAATTGTCACAATTAATAACCAAATATACAACAAAATATATTACTATATGATCACCTGAGAAAATCAATTAATGACCAAAATGTTGGTCGTCTTATAAGATACTGTAAATTAGCTACTAATAGTCATATATATGCAAGTTTTAGTCATAGTTTGAAACCAATTAATGACCAAAGAAATATGACTTAATTTTGGTCGTGTTATAAGATATTGTAAATTAGCTACTAATAGTCGTATATATGCAAAATTTAGTCGTCACTTGTAATCACAAATTTATCATTTGAAGTAGTCATTTATCTTTTTTTTTATAGTTTCATATTCATTATATAAACGACTAATTTAGTAGTTTATATTCATTTCATTTACTTTCATTAATAATCATTATAAATGACTAATTTAGTCGTATATTCACTTTATTTGTGTTCATCATTAATCAATATAAACTACTAATTTAGTAGTTTCAAATTGATTTTGTGTTTATTATTAATCAACATAAATTAATTTGTATGATTTAAAAAATGTCATACAATGTGCATGTTTATCTAATATGAAAACACAAAGTTGCATATGTTAATTACAATACTAAACAACATCAAATGCAACTATAAATAATTTCAACCACATAAATTATATTATATGAAATGTTAAAGTATTACAATATGGGTTTCCAACTTAATATTGGTTGGACTACAATTTACACACAAAATGATGTTTCATCACTTCAAAACATTTTCATTGTGTTGTCAAAGCATTGTAGGTGAATTCACAAACAAGAAAGACTTGACCATCAGTCTTTATATGTGTGTCTTATGTGGGATATTGGCTCTAAAGGTATCACCAGACGAGTTCTCCTCTCTCTCTTTTTGCATTTGTCGCTCTAATGTTATTGCTCCCCTCTTTTTTCAATTCCTGCTTCTTACCATCAATACTGAGTTCATTTTCTGAAAACAAAAGAAGATACAATGTAGAGTGTAAGACATGAAAGACAATGAACACTAGAATATAAAATAAATTAGACTATAAATAGTTTATACGACATATACCTCAACATCAGCAATGTCAAAGCCATTTTTCCCCATACAAGTAAGAAACTCGAACAAATTTTCTTCATTGGGGCGATAATGGCCACTATAATGTGGCCAAATAACCTGTATAAACAAAGCAAAGAAAATTTCACCATATATAGAAAAGAACACCTTAGTAACTTAGTATTCAAATTTCAAGGAAAGCTTAGGAAAAATCATGTCAACTAAGTTATATGCTAAAAAGCTCAAGCTGTAGATCACTTGTGAAAATAAATAATATGAGGTGTGATGTTTAATCCTTGTCATTTTATTCACAACATTTCATTTTCTAACGCATGAACTTAGTCAAGTACATAAAAAACATGTACTCAAATAACAACATGAAAGTAAAATTTTCTAATAGTCATGAAAATATTTTAACACAATAGCTATAAGGATTCCAATCAATATAGTGTAATACTAATTTCATCTTCAAGCTTTGGTTTTTGTTTAAATGAACATGATACTAAGTATTTTCAATTTCATAGTTAAAAGACAAAAAAAAATCAAAAGAAACATCCAAAATACAATCAAACAATAGAGGATATCATGGAATGGAAATTGAAATTATAAAAGAATTGTTTACTTGTCCACTGATGTCGTGTCTGGCATTCCTAAAACGTTTACTTGTCCAAAATAAACATGAGGTGAAATAATCACAACCTTAAAAAACGTAGGAATTCCTACTAGAAACATTTTCAAAGTTGGTGACTCAAGTGGCCAAGCAATCTCTAACAGCGAATGAACCATATCCAAGACATGATATGCATTGTTTCCCCATCCTTTTTCCAATCACATTTCCTGTAACATGCCCACAATAGAGTCAAGTAACAATCAAACAAAGACTTTGACATTTTTTTTTATCTTTTATATCTATAAGATTTGAATCTAATTTGTTTTTGTTACAACTCTGTTGAGACCACCTACTATATAGTAAAAAATAGAAAAGGAGTCATTAGTCATACCTACCCATGGTCTCTTATAGGAATGATAGAAGAATAGGTTGAGTCATTAATTAGAATTGCAAAAATATTGAGGAAAGTCAATATCACTAACATTGCTTGTAATTATTTGGTTTTATGTTAGAAATTCCTTCTTGGGCTACTCCTATTCCATAATGGATTTGTTTTCCAAGAAGGATGAAAATTTGTTCTAATGACAGAAAATCAACTTACTAATTTTTGCAATGATTTTGTAGATGAAATTACATAGTGATATGGGTCTGAAATCATCTCATTCTTGTCTAATTTTTGGGATTATAGCCTGAAATGTTAAATTGAAAGCTCCCAAATCCTGCATGTGTATTTTAATTTGTCAGCAATTCTTAGTTGCTCTGTTTGAAGGAAGTCATAGAACCCCTAGAAGAATAATATTGTCTTGAAAAGTGGCTGAGGGTTCTTATACTTTTGGAAACAATGCAAAATTTGTTTTAATTCTTCCTTTGATATTTGATCCAGCAATGCCTCATTACCCACCTCACCTACAAAACTAGGGAAATATGAAGTCATCTTTAACTATCACTCTTAAATTTATTCTATCATCCTCTTTATAAATTCCCTCAAAATGGTATGTTGATGAGAAAATTTCTCCTCGAGATGAGACATCTTCTCATGAGGAAACGTTCGTTGATAAACACCATCTTGAGGAAATTGTTCATTATAATTATGAGATGTTGAAGAGAGAAAAGATTGGCTATTTAGTAAAGGATATCCACAAACGTTAGTGATTTGGTAAAAGGAAAGACATGGGCAGTAAGAGAATTGTGGAGATTTTCTACAACTCTTTTTCCAAATGTGACACGTGAGGATGTATGCTTATTAAAAAACTATATTTGAGAATGTGGACCATTTTGAAGACAAGACTATTTTGGATGTAGGTGCAAGAAGTTTGACACGGGCTCTTGCACCCGACCTGACAATCCACCTGCTTACTTATGACTATGATCTATGCACTTCCCAGCTTGTCAACTATAGTTGCTCCAATTCTCGACCATATTGTGCCTGACGGCACATCACTGTGACTTCAACTAGGCTACTCGACTACATGTGTGGTGGCTACTAAACCTGCAATGACGCAGGTCTAGCTAGCTCTGATAGCACTCCATCCACAAACTAATTATGTTGATAGCATCCCTTCTATCGGTCATTTTTGTGTCTTTTCCCTCGTGATTTCTCAACAGCTGAGTGGTGTCAACTAGTCTAGCACGTGTTTCTTCCTTGTTAGTGAGTTTCCACCTTATGCTTCTTTTAGGTTTTTTTTTTTTTCGAGTGTGGGCTTGCATGAAGGCCACAGTTCTTTCACCAATGACTTTCGACAATACCTTCCCACCTATCCCAGCAAACTACTCTTGAAACTACGTGCTTCTTTGAGGTGATGTTGGTAGATCCTTTTCTGCCAACCAAAATGTCGCCCACCCCTTCTTTGCGTAGTTTTATTTTCCTATTGGCAACATGGTTTGACCCTTATTTCAACCACTTTGTTTTTGCCATGGTTGACACAACCTTGTCATTTGTTGAAATTCAACATTTGCAATCTTCCCATCTCTGTCACCTCATGAGTATGAATTCTTAAAATATCTTTTGTCATTATCCAAAACATTTATTTCCTAGACACGTGATTTTGCAAATAAAGGTTTTTTTGCAGCATAAGTCCTTGTCAAAATTCCATCTCTCATACCAACTGGCATATGGTCAGAACTGCAACCTGAAATCAGACATACACATATTCGTCTATTACTCGGAGATGTGAATGGTGGAATATTTTCTAGATCACTCTTAGCATATGGCAGAGGCTGATCCCTCCCTCCTATTCCCTTTCCAAGACCTCCCTTAGGACCAAAAGTCAAGTGGCCATCATCAGCAGCTCTGTGTGTTGAAGGGCTTGGCATAGACTTATTTTCAAATTGAGCCCAATCCAAAATCTAAGTATCTTGATTAGTGAATCATAGTCATGTGGTCCCATATGGGGTTGTGGCCCTTTAATCCCACCCATATGTGGAAGTGAACCCATTTGTGCACATACCATGTAAGGTGGAATCGCGAGTCCTCTCACACCATGATCAGGTCTTGTCATAAGTCTCTGACCTGCATGTCCCATATTGGTACCTCGAGAGTGGCCTCCCTGCCCATGTAGTTCTTGCACAACATCCCAATGCACTTCCTCTATATTCTTGTGGCCCTCAACCTTCCACCTTTGTTTCCATCCATTCCTCATCAGATAAATCAAATCCTTCAACATGAACCTCAGTGTAGAGGGAAGCCCTTAGGTATTGGACATTTTTGTCATCCTATTAAAGTAAGCATCAATATGTTCCTTGGCGTTTGAATGGTCAATCATATGACCAATAGTACTCATCAGTTTGCGCAAAGCTTCAACATTTTCGTCCTCTGCATGTTGAAATTCACCAATTAATTTCCTGATGAATGCATGCATAATTCTTTCGGTCAGCATACTTTCTTTATAAAGCTCACCAATAAACCTTATATTTCCTAGCATTCATCATTGTGCTACAACCTTCTTCTCTTGTATTTATTCTACTGAAATGCTTTTCTCACCATCCTTTTCTTCTTTCTTAGCCTCTACCTCTTCTCTTTCATCTTTTTCAAATTCTTCCTGACATTTTTTCAAAGGAACTCGCTTGAAAACAACCTTCTCATTATCTTCATAAAATTCTGGTAATCCTACAGCAAGATGAAAACAAAATTTTGCATACATTTCAAAAAAAGTCGGCTCCATCAAGGCTTTGCCAAATATTTGTGATATTATACCATGAAGACATGATGCAAAGTCAATGTTCACTTCTTTTACATGTTCAAAAAAAATTTCAAAGTTTTTGGGAGTTAATTTATTAAGGATGGATTTAATTTGTCATTTTTTCAACTAATTCTCATCAGAAACCTTGCCCACTTCATATCGATTCTCTGATTTATGAATTGTGGGTATAGAAGGTTGTGGAGAAGGAATCAAGCCATTCTACGAACTAGAAGCACGCTACCACCTATCAGCATCAAAATTATTTCTCACAAGTCCAACTTGTGGAAATGATGCTTGCACATAAGGCCCTCCAGGAAGGATGCCATTCATACTCATTTGTGCTGCACAAGTATTTCTTGCAAATCCAGTATTATAACTTTGGCCAAGTTGAAACATAGAAGAGGAACCACTTAGACTCACATCCATCCGCATATCATAGCCAACAGCAAAAGCATCCACCGACTTGGCCCATCTATCATCATCCAAACTAGCCATATTTCTCCCACAATGTTCAAGTCGATAATTCCCACTCAGATTCCTTTCAAGACCTCTTGAAGTGCTTGCTAATGCATCAACCTCTCCTACATGCCTAGCAAGTGCTTGGGAATTTCCAAGTAATTCAACAATGTTTGAACAAATTTCAAAATGATTTGGTAAATCTTTGCATTGATCCTTGATTATCAAAAAAAAAATCACTGGAGTACTTTTGGTCTTCTGAACATTTAGTAACTGAAATAGCTAATTGACTCATAGGATTTGAAATCTCGACTGCATATTCCCAGTCATCCACTTCTTTCGGGACTTTCTTCTCAAACTCTTTTAAGGAAGTCTTACTCTTGACAACATCAGTTACTACTTTGGATGGTTCTGGAAGGTTCACATCTTCCTCCTCCTCCTGAATCTTATAAGCATGATATAAATCACTAGTGGGAGCTGCAACATTTGCCTTACTGAAAAAATATTCTTTTTCTTATTCTTGTTGACAACTACCTTGGCAGCATCACCAATATTTGCAACATTATTCTTCACAGAAACATTGGAAGAACTTTTATTCTCCTTTTCTGAAACTGCTACCCAAAATGATGAAACTTTTGGTGCCTCTAAGTTGGTTCTTGTGTCAGAGAAACCTCCAGAAAGTGCACCAGCTGGAAAAAATGTCCAAAAATGTTATTACAAGAAAAACATGGCCAACAACCTACAAAATACATACAATCAAATGAGATGAATGATAAATGACAACTAAAAAATATGCAACCAATACTAGCTACTACTTGCAAAACTATTGAAGTAATGGGCATATATAGAAATGTTAGATTTATAGGTTAATGATTAATCATAAGAAACTGAAAAATTGTATTCACACAAATGACAACTCTAATATTTTTGAACATTCAAGAGGATGAATAGGCTTTAAAAAATAGTGTCTGAGGTACTTTGTGTTTAAATGTATATACTTAATTTTATTTTAACTCAGAAAAATTAAAAGAAAGTAATTGTATTTCATTTCTAGAATTTCTGGGCAGAAATAAAGGGATTTGTTGTACTTTTTCTAAGTTCATAAATACTTAGAAATTTACTTCTTTTAGCAGAAAAATCAGATCAGTGATTTGAATATAAATCTGGGTTTAATGTAGAATTTTTTATATACCAATAAATTTTCATATTTTTCTGTGCCCAAGTTTTGGAAATATTGTTATTTTTATATTATCCCTATTTGGGGATATTACATGCTACAATTGGTATAAGCAAACTCTAGCTATTTGGAATGTTAAATCTGAACAATAGTTCTAAATTTGGGGCAAGGATGAGTCTAGTACATGCAAATTGGAAGCATGCATGTGCCCCCACTTTCTCTCTCTATATTATTTCCACTTTCCTTCCACAACAAATTAGTGTCCAACCATCACTTTTCTCTCTCTTTGTTGCACATAGGAAACTAGGAAGATGGATCCGTTGAAGCATATCATTACATGGTATAAATCAGTCCTATTGATATGCCATCAGTGTTAGAGATCTAATTGAGCAATAGATCAAAACTATAAATGTTTTGTTTGCAAGGAAAGTGTTCTCCACCAAACCTAGTCTCTCCCTCGGCATCTTAAACTTTGCATTTGCTAGGGGATTTGTAAAAATATTTGCAACTTGTAAATCCGAAGGAATGTACTCAAGAACCACCACCCTTGTATTGTAATTAACTCCAAAATTTAGAGAAGTCACATCAATGTAGCGCAAAACCCAGGAACACAAGAGAAAACACAAATAAACCCTAAGAGAGATCTATTTGATGATAAAAAATAGAGAGCTATGTTTACTTTCCACTTCAAGGGGGAAACCTCCAAGAGGAATTCTCCATATACATACATAATTCTTGCCAAAACATTACATATACTTCTACTTAATATATAACTATCCATATAAAATCTTATCTATCTATGGGCCCGCTTATAATGAGAGCCTACTAGATATTTTGGGCCTTATTAAGAAATTTGATCCTTTTTACAATGAGTGATTGTTAACTAACTATTCAATGGGCCTTATGCAATGAAGGTGGCCTCCTATGTTGATAAATATAAATTATTTCTTGAATGGGCCTTATGCAGTGAAGGTGGCCTTCTATGTTGATAAATATAAAGTATTTCTTCAATGGGCCTTATGCAGTGAAGGTGGACAGCTCTAATGTTAAATTTTTTGCCAATATTTTTTATTTACTGACATATCTAATAGTAACACCACTGCTTGCTTTCCTTCCTCTGTATACCATGATAGCCCACCCAAGGGAATGCTAGATTTGTTTCCACTTTTCATCAAGCGCGCTTAAGAGGAACTAATTTTGACAGGTGGCAACTAGACATTCCTAAGACAGTTGAGGGACATCTACCCATATTCAGGAGCATTTACATCACTAATTTTCTGGGATGTGGGTAACATCCAAAAAGAAAAAGAGATGTCCCCAATAGTTGCCTGGTACCTCATGGATAGGGAAACACTAAAGTCTAAGCAAACCCACTTTCATTTTTCATATGATGGTGGCTGGATCCATTCAAGGGGGACTGACAGTGAGCATAGATCCACTGATTGATCCATCAGTGGATGCATCCCTTAGGGGTGGGATACATCCTTAACGCAATTAGGTCCCATCTAAGATAAAAGAGACAAGGGTAAAAAAAATCTCATGCATACATGAGAATGGACTATAGCGTTTATCAATGACAGAAATAGAACACATAAAATCATAAAATAATTTCATCTAACACAGTTATGTATGAATAATTGAGTCTTAGACTCTTACAGAAATTGTCACATGTCATTTCTGATGTATGTATGAGTAATTGTCAGGGTAAGTGTCCCCATGTGTGGGTGCACATCTCACATATTTGGTAGGGAAATGACAACATATCCTCCCAAGCTGGTGGGAATCCCCAACGAATAAATAAATGCATGATTGGTGGACCTTGTTACCCATCATATGGCATGAAAATTAATCCAGTAGAACACTGTAGCCAAGTAGGCTGCACTTGGATAATTTTGGCCCTCTGGCTTGTTACCTCTCATGTTATAGGAGGCCTACACTTGTGACTATTTTCAATACTCTTGTCATTTCCATCACAAAGTGAGGAGAATCAAACTTATGTTTTGGGCCATAGACATAAGAGGGTTGACAACGTGTAGAAGAGGGCAGTTCAGGGCACTCTTGGTGACTGTTATGAAGGCCGATTTGCTGTTCTATAGGACCATGGCAGAGGGGATAACTTATGTATGTTTTAGGGTATGTTAGGGTGTTTAGACCCTTGGAAGAGATAGGTGCATCCATAGATGGCTGTTGTGGGATGGCCACAGCCCTAAACCAACCTAAACAGCGCTGCGTAGGGTAGTGTTAGGGTTGGTTCATGCCCAAGATAGCAGCATTGAGGAGGATGGTACTTCCAAAGGGCAGCCACTTTCATCTAGAGCAATTATAGGCAGAATTGAAGGCTAGAAGAATGGACTATGTGATTCCCTAACTAGCCCTAGATTGAAGAAATGAAGGAGACCTCAAAATAGTGAGCTTAAGGTATGTCTTTCAGTGCATTCTTGTAGATTTTGGATTCTAACTTGTGGATCAGTTTTAAATCATGATAGGGCAGCATGTGGAAGTTAGTGAGGAGGGGGAAGATCTCATGGTTAGATTCCCTAAACCAGTGGAAGTCAATGAGAGTAATTATTGGTGTTCAGTCAACATCAAAGGTAGTTGGACATGATCAAGATAAATATTTTGCAGTGTTATGGATGAATGTACCAAAAGATAAATTGATACCCATGGTGGTTGAAAGTTATGCAAATATTTTTGTAGGACAAAAAGTGTATGCAATTGGGAATCCATTTGGTTTGGATCACACCTTGATGATTGTTATCATTAGTGGGCTTTCTAGGTAGATAAGTTCAGCTACAACTAGCCATCCAATACACAATGTGATTCAGACAGAGATGGTAAAGGACCATTGGAGGTCCTCTTCTTGATATTTCAGGAAATTTGATTGGCATAAACACTTCTAAAGCCTACAATGGATCTTCATCACTATGCTCAAGGAATGCAAGTTAACATTAGCTTAGCACCAAAAGGTGTCTCCATGAATATTCATCTACACAAGGAATCTTCTTCAAGGCTACTTCATTTGGGCACTTCAACAATGTTGTTACAATTAGGGTTTATTAGGTCTTAACTTTAACAAATTCTTCCAAAGACTACTTCAATATGACATTAACAAGGTTACTATCTCAAAAGTCAAGGGCTATCTCCAGCACAAACTAAGAGAATTTTCTTTTCTATCACAAGGTATGATCAAACTACAAATATTTCAAGAAATATGTCTTCGCTGAACTAAAAAGACTCCTAAGATACTTCTCCACAGGACATCTTCAATAAGTTGTTTCAACACTCTTCAAGGTATCTTCTAAGATTGGTTTCAGTGTCCAATATCTGCTTCTAGAATGCCTGTCAAGTTTTTCTATAAGGATGATCATAGGGTTTCTTCTATTTAAAAAATGTCTTTAAGTGCTTCAAGAGTCACCAACAATGTCTCCAATTTGAATATGCCCAAACAAAAACAATGTCTCCAACACCTCTTAAAAGGTTCAAGAACTACTTCACTATGGTGTCTTCAAATCTGCCACTAATATGAGATCTGTACTCTTACAAAATGGAATCTGGTATAAAAATTTAAGGTCTTACTTCACCAAAGGAGGATCTGCTTCTGATATGAGGATACTTCCAAATTCTGAGCCTAATTTCAACAAATTCAAACCCTATCCACATTCAAAAGGTAAAATGAAGTCCTGAAATGATTGATAGGCCGAATTCCATAGAGGTTAATAAAGTCTGGTTATAGACCTGAGCTACAGAGGAGTTGAGAGCTGCAGGTATGAGATTTCAGGCCTTTAGTAGGCCAAGTTCTATGAGCAACAAGTATACAACTATGCTACAAGTCTAAGGAACAGAGTTGCAGGTTTGTGTATTTTAGTACTTCCACAAGCTGAGTTTCAGAGGTTCTGCAAGGGCTGAGAATCTCAGTATTATAGAGCCAAAATTACTGTCTTCGAAGGTCTGAGATAAGGAATGTAACAAAAGTTAAATTTAGCTCATAAGATATAACCCAAACACCTTTCTTCTTTACTGAACTTTTGTTTATACTTCCTTGACCAAGTTTTTCTTGCCTAGGAGTGACGAGGTTACTTTCGTATTTATATTTGTTTACCACAATGAAAGGACATGTCGGTTGCCTTAAGAGCCGACTTAAGTGCTAGAGAGCCGACCTGACATTTAGTCGACCTGTTCAACAAATGTATTAAATTTGCATTTTTAAGGTGTCATCTTGTGCATGCTTATTATTGAATTTATTTTAGTCATTAGATGATGGTAGATTTACAAGTTTTTAAGTGTCTGCAATTTCCACCATAGTAGCCTCATCTTACTATTGTTGTCACTCTTTATTTTTTCTATTGCGAAACTCATTTATACATTTATTTCTCTTCTTCTAACACTATGTGTGCTTCAGGTAGTCCTCAAGTCTATCCTTTAAGACAAACCAGGCTAGCTTAAGTCTTCTCTTTAAATTTTTTTTCAAATCTATTCCTTTTGCTGAGCTAAATCAACCATTAATTTTTTTTCTTCAATACTAGCTTGCACAAGCCTAGAACAGGTCTCACTAAAATCATTTCACTGATCTAATTTTGGCCTTCAATCTCTGATATGAAGACAATCTTGAAACTATAATAAGGTTTGTCTTTGGAGCTCAATATTCCACAAAAAAATCGTTTTCAATTGGTCCTTGAAAAGCATGCCTAAACAACTCAAAACAACTCATTTTTTTTAGAAGATACAATGGTTAAAACAACCTTTGATTTTAGTCCACAGTGGTCCCTTTTTAGTTAACTATTCAACATTAAACTAGCCCATATACCAGCAACCTAAGGCATCTTTCTTAAGGTTTTCAAGATTAGGACAATTCTTTAACAAAGACTAGGACATCAGAAGGATCTGGGGCTTGTCATCATATAGATAGCAGCATATATAACAAGGGTATTTTAACCATTAGGTCTTGCTAGGGCATCATATAGTCAAATATCTATGACATGCTTCAATAGTTCTTGCTGTTGGGGTTCCCATGTTTTGGCCAGATTAGCAAGACCAAAAGATGAGACAACCTAAAACCACTTTTAGACCTCAGGATCTAGCCCTCCTAGGTCCACAGAGGGATCTCTCTATGATATGTCAAAGGTATATTACTTTGAAGCTCAAAAGGTTAAGATATTAGGCTAGCTATGGGCACAAGGTTTGTTTGTTTGATTATTTGTTTGGTTGCTGGTTATCAGGAAAGAAGGGTTCAATGTAAGACAAGGATGAGCAAAGAGGATTTAGGCAGAGGTGAAGTATTCCAAGGAGCATTCAAGACCATTGGGAAATGGAGTTAGGAAAGGATTTACTTACTATTCAATATGCAGGCTTTTGGTTGGGCTAGTCATCTAAAACATTGGATCTTAAAGATGATAGTGTGGTATGGAATGGTAAGGAAGGAGGAACAATAAAGATTTAAAACACAAAGTTAAAGACCTGAGATCAGAGAGAGACTTTGAACTCTAAATGCTTCGACCTCCAGCTTGAGGGATCTTAGAAAGGCCAGCTAATCACACAAGGATCCTAGTGGACAGGGCTAACTCTAATACCCAGTGTTCCCAAATCTTCCAGCTAAATCCTAACAAGAACATCTAAGAACATATTCATTTAATTCATACATCATCTAACAGGAAATAACATCCACTACACTGGTTAAATCAACTGAAATAAACTCTTAGATAACACATTTAGTAGATAACATCAAAGGCAAGGAGAGCATAAACATAGCGTACCTAACAAGGGTAAATCCTATGCCAGATTTTTGATGCAAGCCAATATAAATGAAATGAAACGAAATGCAAGTTAAACAGAAATACAGAGATAGAAAAACATCACCGCTTATTTAGATTAGGATCCAAAGAAATGTGCTTGTCATATTAAAAAGCAACACCAGTCAAGTACAACATTGCCAATAGCTGGATACTCAGTCAGAAAACATCTTCCTCAGCCTATCTTACAACTTTACACAGAGACTATGTCTGAAAAGAAACTGCTTTCAATTCTCTGATAACTGATCAAAAACCTTTACAATGCATTTATTCATGAATTTATAGCTGAGGTGGAGCAGAGAAAGTAGGTGAAACACTAAATGAAGCATTAAACTCAGAAAAGAAAGAGGGCCGAAGCCCATTCTATTTAAACCCTGTGCATTTATCTCTGGCACTCTTTTGATGCAAGAGTGGTCTTTTCCAGGCTTCCATTTACTTCGGGCATGTCTCTGATGTACTCTACTGCAGCAATCTATAGTATTTCTGGTGAATAAACAAAATGTAAATAGATGATGCTAGGGTCTGCCATACTGCATAGCAAATGCTCTGGTAACATAGGACTTCTTCGTCAGGGTGGAAATCTTTACTTGGACGCAATGTAGACTGAAACAATAATGTGTACAGTGTCCTTTCATTAAGAAAAACATTCTGCTGATGTAGAAAACCTGATATACATTAATTTATGCACTCTGTACCCTCTGTGTGATCCATGATGTCTTCAATCTGGTACTTTGCCTCTAAACCACTGAGTTAAGGCTCAGAGATCTCCATTTTCATGCCTTAAACTCTCTTCTACTCCATTTCTAACTTTGTCTGTGAAATATGCACTTTTAATGGCTTTGGGGAGGTTTTATAGAGTCCAAACCCTGTTTTTTTAATGCAAGTCCTATCATGGTTCATTCCCAGGCTTTTCTCGTTATCTTGGCCTCTGAAAAATGGTCGTTTTTGTGTTTTTTGCCGTTGTAATAAAGACTGTGAAATCAGGGCGGCCTTCCCCCTCTGATAACCCTGCAAAACACGAAAAGTTGTTAAGAAAACCATGCATGGAGGTGGTGGATGCAATGGGGATGACGAGAATGGCCATGCAGACTAGTGGGATGGTGTAAAAGTGTAGGATTACGATGGAAAATGCAGTGGGAGGCTTGCATAATGGTGGCGCAGAACATAAATTTTAATTTAAAACATTAAAATTTGACCTTTGAACGCATATATGTACAGGAAGGGTGAGAAAAATGATGAAACATGTGGAATGGGTGACATGGAGGGACTGGTCAATGGCGGGACATGCCATCAAATCTGGAACGTCCGATCCTGGGAGGAGATCGACGGTTGAAAATGCATCGAAGGGCGATGGATGGTGGGCCAGTGGTATGGATACCTTTGGTTAACTTCCGTGCATCTGCGGGGTGCGATGACCATTGGATGGAGGGCTTCAGATCGGACGGTTGATAAGGATATCGCACCAGGTTTTTCTCCGAATGATAACGTGCGATGGGTGGGCAGTTTTCAAACAGTGGCGCTGCCATGCATCATTTGATGAGTGGAATCACTCCGAAACTAAATTTACCACCCAACCACCAAACGCGGTGTGATGGAAACCAGTGGTTTATGAACAATGCACATTGTGGGGACCACCAGGCGGAGGGTGAAATGTAGACCGTTGATCTGTGGGTTGAATGAACAGTTGCGATGTGATGATCGGGGCGGTGGAAATTTGAACTGTAGACGCAGTGGGGGTGGGACGACCATCCGATCTATACAGATCGACGGTTTAAAACATGCCCGATATGGATTTTGCGATAAGCGCCTTCCGCCCTGGTGCCTGGTCTTGGCGCTCGGGTCACGTGGTGGAACGGTTCAGGGGCTAGGATCGAAAGGTGCTAGACCCACATGTATGGAAAACATGGTTTTTTGGCCCATTTTTAGTGAGATTCAAGGCCAGGGAAGGGTAACGGTAGAGGCAATAAGGGTTTTTAAAGGTTTGGAGAGGGGAAAGAATGTGACTTAGAAGGTTTAAGGGGGATTTGGGGATGGTTTAGGAGATAAAATGGGGGACTTTAACAAAGGTGAAAAAGGGTTGAAAAAGGGACATTTTGCAGGGATACAAGGGATAAATGTAGGCCTTTTGGAGCAGAGCTTTTGCAGACAGTGAGACTTTATAAAGGGAGTTAGCAGAGGGAATTTTATCAAAGGAAAAGGCACATGAGACTTCAAGGATGATGTGTCTTCAGGGGAGATATATTCCTTGAAGGCTTAAAAAAAATTTTACCCTTTACTTTGCTTGTCAAAAAATTTATAGGGGGCTAACAGTGGCTCCACATGGGGATGGCTTCTTCTTGAAGGAGTCAAGAATTCAGAAAATGATCTTTGGTGAAGGCTAGATGCCTGCTGCTTGAGCCACCTTTCTTCTTTTATTTTCAGCTGCCACAATTGTAAAGACATCAATTTAGCAGAAAAAATTTCCCAATCAATCTACCTACCGATTCTACAATCCTAGCATTTTTTCTTCTAGGGTGCATTTGAGCTAGCAGACCCTTTACATCTTTTTATTTTTTACAAACAAGAAAATAAACCTATTCTATTTCTACCCTTATTACTCCATGCGACCAAATTAAACGGTTAGTCTCACATGTTTCTCTACCTAATCTAATATCTGCTAGGATTAAACTATCCAGCAGATTTCTTCCCTATATTCTACAACAGAAATTTAAAAACAGTCAAACTAGGATTAGAAAGTCTAGTTTTTTGTGGATCCAAGGCATAAAGACAGTTGCACATGGATAGAACTTTGCAGAAAATTGAAAAAAAAATCTTGCAGGCTTGAAATCTGAAGTTTGAAGCATCCTTCTTTCCTTTGTGACTCAATTTTTTAGCTTGTTAGAGTCACCTTCCCCCTTTTTTTTTATTTCAGCTCTGGTATTGGGCTTGTTAGAGCTGACTCTTTTTATTCTTTGTTGGTTCAGGTTTTGGGCATGTTTAAACCAGATATCTTTACTTTCTTTGGCTCAGGTTTTGATCATATTAGAGCCAACCTTTGCACTTCAGAGGTTCATGTTTTGAGCATGTCTGAACCTATCCTATTTTTTTTTTTTGAACATTTTATCTTTTTCTTGAAAACAAACACTGCAATGGTATGTACAATGGAAATGGAAACTAGAAATTGGAAATTAGCAGAAGTAGTGTTTGAGCATCCTGCCATTGACATGACCCCAAAACAGCTCTGTACCATCTAACTCTTGTAGAAAAAAGGCATTTGGACCCACAATGGCCTGGAGGATGTAGGGACCTTGCCACAAACTGTCAAACTTGTCATGCTTTCCTTTGTCCTCTCTCCTGGAGTCCCACTTCAGAACTTTATCTCCAACTTTGAAATCAGAAGCCTTAGTTATTTTGTCAAATAACTTCTTTATATTTTCCTAGACCTTGATAGATCTGTTGTAGACCTCTTCCCTTGTTTGTTGGAGATGAATTGTCTGGTTTATTCTCCTCACCATGCTATATTCTTATGTTTGTATCTCTTGAACAAGTTTAGTCACTGGTATTCCAAGGCTGGTGGGAAACACTGCTTCTGTTCCATAGACAAGTTGATATGGTGACATGCCAATGGATTTATTTGTTGTAAGCCTGTCAGCCGACAAGGCATGCACTAACTTGTTATGCCATGACTTTTTGTTCTCTTCTAGCAGCTTTTTGATGATGGTCACCAGGCTCTTGTTTGATGATTCAACTAATCCATTACCTTGAGGGTAATAGGAAGTTGAATGACTGAGTGCTATTTGATACCTGTGACAAAAATCAGCCATTTTCTTGGATCCGAAAGCAGCAGCATTATCAGTGATTATTTTCCTTGGGCATCCAAACCGAGAGAGGATATGACCTTCTAGGAACCTAATGATGACTGAATCTGTGGCATTCCTAGTAGGTATGGCCTCTATCCACTTAGTGAAGTAGTCTGTGGTTGTTAAGATCCATTTTTTTTATGCAGAGGAAGTAGAATGAATTTCTCCTATGAAATATATGCCCCATTGCATAAAGGGACCTTCAACAATGATGGGTTGTAGAGGTAAGGGGAGGAGTTTTCTTTTGCCTTCAAAAATATGACATTTGTGGCAGGAAATTATCATCTCATGGATATCATTGAAGAGTGTAGGCCAATAGTAGCCAGCTCTGAGTATTTTCTTTGAAGTGGCTTTCCAGTTCAGGTGACCTCCACACTCTCTTGCATGGAATTCTTGTTTAATCCTTTCTGCTTCAGACTCAGGCAAACATTTAAGCAATAGGCCATTTGGATTTTTCCAGTATAAACATCCATTCATAATACAATAGCTTCTGGCCTTTAGCTTTAAGAATCTGACCTTGGTCTTTGATATATTAGGAGGGGCATTGAGGTGTGTAAGCACATACAGAATGTTAGAATACCAAGGAGAGCTCTGAAACTTCTCCTCAACAGTGGGATCAGACAATCCCTGCTGCTCATCCAAGGCATCTACCATGTTAATTTCAAGGGCTTGTATATTTGATTCAGCCATTAGTTGAGCGAGGCCCTGACCTTTGATTAGTTTGGTGGGTTTTATCTCAAGTTAGTACTCTAGGATCACAGCAATCCATTTGCCCCTCTTCCCATCTGGGTCTTGGGACAATATGTCTTTAACCACTATATTTGGCACATAGGCTATGGTGTGGGAATGCAGTATGTACACCCTAAAGTATTTCAAGGCCTTAATCAGAGCATAGGCCTGTTTTTCCATTATGTTGTATTTCAAGGGTGCATCCCTAAGTGCTTTGCTGAAGAAAGAAATGGGTTGTTCCATTCCCTCAGGATTTTTCTGTAGTAGAACTACAACTATTGTATGTTGGGAGGCGAATGAAAAAATCAGGAAATCTTTTGAGAAATCTGGGTTGATTAGGACAGGAGCCTGGGTGAGTGCAAGTTTAACTGATTCAAAATATTTATTGGCTTCGACAGTCCACTTAACTCCTACACCTTTCTTTAACATGTTAGTCATATTCCCCAGGTGTTCAGCTAAGTTGGGAATAAACCTCCTGAGGAATTTGATTTTCCCAATGAAGGACTATAACTCTTTGATATTTCTCGGGTGTGTGATTTTTAGTATTCCCTCAACTCTTTGTGGGTCTATCCTAATCCCTTTCTCAGATATGATGTGGCCAAGTAGCTTACCTTCTTGCAGCCCAAATATAGTCTTTTTAGGATTCAATGACAGACCAAACCTTCTACATTTTTCAAACACTCTTCTCAGTTGTTCTAGGTGTTCTTCCTCAGTCTTGGAATAGACTGTTATGTCATCCAGATAGATGAAAATGAAGTGTCCTATTTCATCTAAAAAAGCTATGTCCATTGCTCTTTGGAAGGTTTCACCAGCGGTCATCAATCCAAAGGGCATCTTAACATACATAAACGTGCCCCATGGAGTGGTAAAGGTTGTCTTGAGTTGGTCTTCTTGGATTACTAAGACTTGGTTGTAACCTAAAAAACCATCTAGCAGGGAGATCCTTCCTGAGCCTACTACCCTCTGAAGAATATGTTCCATTTTAGGCAAAGGGTAATTGTCTTTGAGTGAGGCTCTATTAAGGTTTTTAAAATCAATACACAGCCTGATCTCCCCTGTTTTCTTTCTCACAGCCACTAGGTTTGATACCCAATTAGAGAACCTCACAGGAACAATTATACCTGCCTCATACATCTTCCTAATCTCTTTTTCCACTGTAGGCAATTGTTTTGGGTTTATTCTGCGAAGATTTTGTCTGAAGGGCTTCTGATTTTCTTTCAAGAGTATTTTATGCTATATGATTTTTGTGTCATAGGCCCTTAAGTCGTCATAACTCCAAGAAAACACATCAATGAATTCCTTGAATAGGTCAATGTATTTCTTCTTCATGTTTGCATGCAGGGACTTAGCCAATTTGATCATCTTGGGTTTATCTTCAGTGCCTATGTTGCATTCCTCGACATCAGAGTCTACATGTTCTATAGTGGGATTTTTTGCTACATCATCAAAGTCAAAAAGGTCCTCTAAAGGTGTTAGGCCTTGAGGTATGTTCTTATCTTTGTCCTGCAGCACCTATACTTCTTCACTATCTGGGTTTTCACATTTTTCGTTCGGATTTCCAATCTGTTCATTTAAAGTGTTTATTTCTATGTTACAGGGTGTTTCTTCCTCATCTAAGGATTCTTCATTTAGGCAGCTACTGTAAGATTTAGAGTCTGAATGAGAATATTCAAACTCATTTTTGCATACTAGGAAATCTTCAATCTATTTATCTCCTTCAAAAACCTACCAATATTTTTCATTGTCTGGCACTGCAAGTCTGAATTTGGTCTGAATGATGATCTGTTGGTCACTAGGAGGTTTATGATATGAACTAGCCATGTAGGCTAGTCCATTTGCAATTTCATCCTGTCCTCTAGGGACAAACACCAGATCATATTCCACAAATGTTTTCAATAGATCCATAGCGTCATTCCTGTATGCCCTCATTTTAGGATGTTTAGCTGTATATTCATTATTCACATGTTTAATGATTAGCTCAGAGTCCCCATGCACAGTTATCCTACGGGCTCCTAATTTTCTCAACAGGTTTAAGTTTAGGATAAGAGCCTCATACTCTGCAATTTTTTTTGTACATTTGAAGTGTAGGTTAAATGCATGGCTCTCTGCATAACCACTCTCTGTGTTATGTATCCACACTTCTGCCCCAACAATTCTCTTGGTGCATGACCCATCGAAATTCATTTCCCATAAGGTTTCATTCTGGGGTTTATCATCATTTCGTTCTTGGTGTGTTGTATGTGTTTTTGAAGGGTGACTAATCAACTGACTGCATTCACTTTGAGTTCTTGTTTTAGTGCACTGTTCAAATTTTTCTACGACTTTCTCCTTCGAGTCTAGGGTAACCATTATGTTAAAGTCCATGGGCTCTGTTTCCTTGTTTGTATCTCTATTTTTTGACTCTGACCCTTCTGAGGATTCATCATTACAAAGGATGAAGGAGTTAAGGTCTGTATGTACAGAGTATAAAGGTGAATTTTCAGGTTTTTCAGGGCTACTGACCAGAAATTTCATTTGTGCCTCTCTGTACAGTCTTCTAAGTTGGCCAAAGATTGGGATTGTGGCATAAGCCCCATCCATCTGCATTGTTCCTTGCAGCTTGGCTCCCCATGATATTGATAATAACATGTCGTACTTGGGTGGCACATCTGCCACAACAACATCCATGACCATACATTTTGCTATAATCTGGGTAAGGTTCACACATAAATCTTTGATCAGGCCAAGACACTTTACTCTACTAGAGTCAAATGAATATAGGTCTTTATAGGGACAGGTTATCTCTAGGCCTAATCTTTACGTAACTACTTTAGGCATCAGGTTGTGTGATGCCCCAGAATCATGCATTGCATTGTGGAGGATCTTATCATGGATATTAAGACTGATATAAAAACGGGGCACTACCCCTTCCTGAAACTTTCCTTCTATCTTTGGACCAAATAGAAGGGTAGGTTGGTCATCACTTAGATTTACAGTGTCACTGTTCTCTCCTAAATTTAATGCTTTCAAAATTTGGCCCTTATATACATCCTGAGTGGCCAGCTTAGAGAGTGGGACAGACATTTTAATTTTTGCAATCTCACTCTCCAAATTTAAAATGGACTGACTCTTAGGAATGTTCAACTCTGTTTTGTTAGTCACCACCTTAGTGGTTGGATCCGTGTGTTGATTCTCACTATGTACAATGTTAGAAACTGTTTTATTAGGAGTACTAACTGCAATGTTAGTACTTCTTGTTGGTTGACATTGTTTATCCATGTTTTGGTTGTCTTTTTCTTTGTTCTTTCCAGAACTCTCAACTGGTGATTTGTTACTTTCAGCAGTCACTTTAGAAGTTTTCTCAGGCCTTTTCTTGATAGTAACCTCAGAAGCTTTTGGTTTTGCAGTGTCTAGGCTCTTTTTTCTTCTGAGTTCATATTTTTCTCTGACCTGCATCATGACATTTTCAAATCCTAACATGTAATCTTTCGATTCTAACCATTCCTCATCCCAATACGAGGGTGACGGCTGATTTTCTTCTGTGTAATAGTTTTGGATTGAATTTTCTGTTTCGAACATGTTTATTGTGTTCCCCTCAGACTCTTCTATGATTCCTTCATCTTCATCTAAAAAGTTCTCTTGGAATGGGGGAATAACTTGCTGATCTGATTCTCTTTGTCTATTGGGGGTGGCATTGTTTCTTCTAAAGTTTTGGTTCTCGTTATGGTTTTGATTTTTGCTCAGGTTACTAACTATGAAAACCATTTTTTCCACCATTTCTTGTAGCTTTTCTACGTTCTTGGATATGCGGTCATTACTGGGGTCAGATGTGGAAGCTACATTGTCATCTCTATATGTTACGCTTTTCTCAGCTCTTAATCTTGCTTTTTTCTCAGTCAGATTTTCCTCTACACTCACTGCTCCTTTTTGCATGTCTTCCAATGTGTTGTAATCCCTCTCCCTAAGCTGGTAGGCCATGTTAGCATCAAGGCCTTCAAGGTACTTTACTAAAAACATACCTAGGGCAGGTTTCATGTGTGGTGGAAGAGCATTATAAAAACTGTTAAATCTTGTAGAGTAGGCCTGGACACTCTCTCCTACATTTCTTTTCAGGTTCTTGTATTCTGCTAGGATTTGGAGAGGATTTGCCTTAACTTCCCATTTGTTTATGAAGGTCTAATATAAGGTTGGGAGGTCTTGGATACTATTAGGAGGTAGGCCTTTGAACCATTTCTTCACATCACCTCCTAAGCTTCGAGAAAAGATTCTCATTTTGACTGTATCATCATCTATCTCCATGTAGTCAAAAGAATCTTCCATCCTATCTACATGGTACTGAGCTGTGGTGGACTCTTTTGCAGTGAAGTGTGGGATATTTGATTGATAATCATTGGGTAAGGGTACTAGAGGCTGAGGTAAAAATAGAGGTGCATACCAGGCTGCCATGATGATGTTTTTATGAGGTAAAGGGTTAGCTTGAGCAGCTGGTATATGGATGACAGGGATGCTAGGACCAGCAGGAGCTTGTTGGGTAGATTTAGGGTGGCAGAGCCCCAAGTTTTGAATGAAGTGAATATCAGGAGGTGTAGATGGAGGGGTATGTCTATCCCAAAGGTGTTTACCACTTTGAGGTGGTGAAACAGGGAGTTCAAGGTCTGGCTAGTCTAGAACACTGAATGACCTAGTTCTTGGTAGTCTATTTTGGGTGCCTAGGTCAAAAAATGTGTCTGATTTAGCTGTTAAGTCTTCTGGTGTAGAATTAGCTCTATGGATGTGGCTAGAAATAGTTGGTATTTTAGGTGTAGGAGATCTCTTGAGGATGCTCTCAGGGTTTTCAACTATTTTAGAGGGTTTTGGGTTGGGATAAGCTCTTGTGTGAATGGTTCTTGAAGCCAGAATGCTATTTTCGAACCAAGCAGCTTAACCCTATTTGTTACTTTTATTATGGCTAATGTTGTAATGGCTCTGGTCTCCCAGTGGAGTCTAATGTGAACCAAGATAATCAATAGGCCTACTGATCACCAGTGGAGTCTTTTAATCATTTAGGAATTATGGAGTCGCCAGGTGGAAGGTTTAGGATGCTTTTAGAGGGTACATTGTCCACCACAGTGCTTTATGAGATGTCCCTTTCCAAGAATATCCTTAAAACACAGCAAAATCTAACCAGAGATTGACTGGGAGGGCTTTTACCAGATATGTCACCTCTGAAAGAGTGTGAGATCTGGAGGCTACCTGGCCCTTTCCAGACTCTGTCTAAGAGTGTGGGAGGAAACACAGCAAATGGTATAGAGGTTGATATGTGAATATGAATGTTTAACTGCCAACCTAACCAGAGATTGTAGGTTTCTGAGGCTCTTATAATGTAGTAAGGTGAGAAATACTCAGAATTTCCCCAGTGGAGTCGCCATTATGTTGGGGTTCCCATGTTTTGGCTAGATTAGCAAGACCAAAAGATGAGACAACATAAAACCACTTTTAGACCTCAGGATCTAGCCCTCCTTGGTCTAGAGAGGGATCTCTCTATGATATGTCAAAGGTATATGACTTTGAAGCTCAAAAGGTTAAGATATTAGGCTAGTTATAGGCACAGGGTTTGTTTTTTTTATTGTTTGTTTGGTTACTGGTTATCAGGAAAGAAGGGTTCAATGTAAGACAAGGATGAGCAAAGAGGATTTAGGCGGAGGTGAAGTATTCCAGGGAGCATTCAAGGCCATTGGGCAATGTAGTTAGGAAAGGATTTACTTTCTATTCAATATGCAGGCTTTCAGTTGGGCTAGTCATCTAAAACATTGGATCTTAAATATGATAGTGTGGTATGGAATGGTAAGGAAGGAGGAACAATAAATATTTAAAACACAAAGTTAAAGACCTGAGATCAAAGAGAGACTTTGAACTCTCAATGCTTCGGCCTCCAGCTGGAGGGATCTTAGAAAGGCCAGTTGGTTGCACAAGGATCATAGTGGACAGGGCTAACTCTAATCCCTAGTGTTCCCAAATCTTCCAGCTAAATCCTAACAAGAACATCTAAGAACAGATTCATTTAATTCATACATCAGCTAGCAGTAAATAACATCCACTACACTGGTTAAATCAACTAAAATCAACTCTTAGATAACAAATTTAGTAGAAAATATCAAAGGCAAAAAGAGCATAAACATAGGGTACCTAAGAAGGGTAAATCCTATGCCAGATTTCTGATGCAAGCCAGTAGAAATGGAATGAAACGGAATGCAAGTTAAACACAAATACAGAGATAGAAAAACATCACCACTGTTTTAGATCAGGATCCAAAGAAATGTGCTTGTCATATTGAAAAGCAACACCAGTCAAGTACAACATTGCCAATAGCTGGATACTCAATCAGAAAACATCTTCCTCAACCTATCTTACAACTTTACACAGAGACTATGTCTCAAAATAAACTACTTGCAATTCTCTGATAACTGATCAACAACCTTTACAATGAGTTTCTTCATGAATTTATAGTTCAGGTGGAGCAGAGAAATTAGGTGAAACACTAAATGAAGCATTAAACTCAGAAAAGAAAGAGGGTCGAAGCCCATTCTGTTTAAACCCTGTGCATTTATCTCTGGCACTCTTTTGATGCAAGAGTGGTCTTTTCCAGGCTTCCATTTACTCCGGGCATGTCTCTGATGTACTCTGCTACAGCAATATATATTACTTCTGGTGAATAAACAAAAGGTAAATAGATGATGCTAGGGTCTGCCATACTGCATAACAAATGCTCTAGTAACATAGGAGTGCTCCGTCAAGGTGGTAATCTTTACTTGGACATAATGTAGACTGAAACAATAATGTGTACCGTGTCCTTTCATGGAGAAAAAAATTCTGCTGATGTAGAAAACCTGATATACATTAATTTATGCGCTCTGTACCCTTTGTGTGATCCATGATGTCTTCAATCTGGTACTTTGCCTCTAAACCGCTGAGTTAATGCTCAAAGATCTCCCTTTTCATGCCTTAAACTCTCTGCTGCTCCATTTCTAACTTTGTCGGTGAAATCTACGCTTTTAATGGCTTTGGGGAGGTTTTACAGAGTCCAAACCCTATTCTTTTAATGCAAGTCCTGTCATTGTTCCTTCCCAGGATTTCCTCATGATCTTGGCCTCTAAAAAATGGTCCTTTCTGCATTTTTTGCCGTTGTAATAAATACTGTGAAATCATGGCAGCTTTCCCCCTCTGATAACCCTAAAAAACACGAAAACCTGTTAAGAAAACCATGCATGGAGGTGGTGGATGCAACGGGGATGATGAGAATGGCCATGTAGACTAGTGGGATGGTGGAAAAGTGTAGGATTACGGAGGAAAATGAAATGGGAGGCTTGCAGAATGGTGGCGCAAAACAGAAATTTTAATGTAAAACATTAAAATTTGACCTTTGAACACATATATGTACAGGACGAGCGAGAAAAATAATGAAACACGTGGAATGGGTGATAAGGTGGGACCAATCAATGGTGGGACATGCCATCAAATCTGGACCATCCGATCTCAGGAGGAGATCGACGACTGAAAATGCATCGAAGGGCGATGAATGGTGGGCCAGGGGTACGGATACCTTGGATTAACTTCCGCGCATCTTCAGGGTGTGATGACTGCTGGATGGAGGGCTTCAGATTGTATGGTTGATATGGATATCGTGACAGGTTTTGTGCCAAACGATAATGCGCGATGGGTGGGCGGTTTTCAAACAGTGTCACTGCCACGTGTCGTTTGATGAGTGAAATCACTCAGAAACAAAATTTACCACCCAACCTCCAAACGCAGTGCGATGGAAATCGGTGGTTTATGAACAGTGCACATTGTGGGGACCACCAGGTGGAAGGTGAAATACGGACCATTGATCTGCAGGTTGAATGAATGGTTGCGATGCGATGATCGGGGAGGTGGAAATTTGAACTGTAGACGCAGCGGGGATGCAACGACCGTCCGATCTATACAGATTGACGGTTTAAAACACACCCGATATGGATTCTGCGATAAGTGCCTTCTTCCCTGGCGCCTGGTCTTGGCGCTTGGGTCATGTGGTGGAACGGTTCAGGGGCTAGGGACGAAAGGTGCTAGACCCACATGTATGGAAAACATGGTTTTTTGGCCCATTTTAGTGAGATTCAAGGCCAAGGAAGGGTAACGATAGAGGAAATAAGGGTTTTTAAAGGTTTGGAGAGAGGAAAGAAAGTGACTTAGAAGGTTTAAGGGGGATTTAGGGATGGTTTAGGAGATAAAATGGGGGACTTTAACAAAGGGGAAAAAGGGTTGAAATGGAGACATTTTGCAGGGATACAAGGGATAAATGTAGGCCTTTTGGAGCACAGCTTTTGCAAACAGTGAGGCTTTATAAAGGGAGTTAGTAGAGGGAATTTTATCAAAGTCAAAGGCATAGGAGACTTCAAGGATTATGTGTCTCCAGGGGAGATGCATTCGTTGAAGGCTCAAAAACAATTTACCACCTTACTTTGCTTGTCAAAAAATTTATAGGGGGCTAACGCTTGCCATCTTATTGAAATCAAAGGCAACTTTGGTCAACACTCTCAAACATTCTAAAATAATTCTAACATTACCATTAATTTCATAGCATTAGTAATGCCCTAAAGGTTGAATATTAGGCTGGTCCACTCATAAATTATTGCTTTCTTTTAAAAAATTGAGTTCCAGGCATTCTTAGTCACATTGTACAAAAACAGCCAGTTTGGTGGAAAAAGGTTTGTTAGGTACTAAACTGGCCTTTTCCAGTCCCTAGCAGCGGTTCACACCAGTTTTTTCTTGAAAACAGTCACACCATCCAGTTCATCCCAGCCTAGTCTGGTTGTTATAAAGTTATAAAATTATTTAACATTGTAACTGAAGAAAATAAGGGTTGTTTTACTGCTTGAGATAAGAATTTTTTAGTTTTGGTTTATGCATGATAAAATTTTACTAGATGGCTAAAACTTATCACTAACACTTCAGTATCTTTTTCTCTTGGATTTCCTAAAAAATCAGGGCATTAAGAATTGAAATATTGTTTCTTTTGTATTTCATAACAACCCTAAGGCAAAGAAATGACTGTGCAACTTCAGTCGAGTTTGGGAAAATGAGAATGCAATCTTATAATGAGCGGAAGTAAGCATTCAAGATAGGATCTATGATGAATTGTCCCAGTAAATTGTATCCACCAAAAATATGTTTCCTATATTGACTCTCAACATGTGTCTTGGAGATATGAAAGAATTTTTTCACATCAATGTCAAGCATTGTGAATTAATGTGAACCAATTTAAAAGGATTGGTGGAATAGTGCCTTTGCTGCAAGTCCTTTTGTTAATTTATTTTCTTGGATTTTAGAACGGATTTAAGTTTACATTTTTTGTGAAATTGGGTTATATTTTCTTTTAGATGAATTGTTATAAGTGCAAATACTCCAAAAATGCACTAAGTCATTTAGCAGCTTGGAACCTCGGGTTTGGAAAGATGAGTTTCTATTTTGGTGTTTGATATCATATATATTTTATTTAATGTACATACACAATATTGTACATGTGTTCCCAAATACCATCAATCACCCATGTTCTGAAAGGATTAGAATTGGTATTCTCTAGTTGTTTTCAAATATTTTTGCTCTTATTGTCTTTCTTCTTTTAGAAATGTACCTAAGCCAAAACAAATGCAGCTTAGGATGTAACATGCTTCAACCAACTCAGGACTAATTTCATCTCTGCTTTGGGAAAGAGAGAACCCTGAGAGAATTTTGGTGCAACCAAAAAAAACATACCTTTCTCATGACACATCTTGTTTACTTTTCTTTTTCTTTGATTAATAAATGATCCACTGATAACGAAGTGGTCTACCTTTGGCTTAGGTGTCACTTTCATTATGTAGCTAACTCACCACCCTATCTCCCCAAAATTTTATGGATTCAGAGTAGGCAGGGAGAGATCAGAGTAGAGAAGTGATGGTTGAGGAAATAAAAACTCAGAGGGAATCCTTAAAGCAAGAGTCGATTACAATACCTGCAAAGAAGCTACTCAATATGGAACCTCATCCAGCATCTTGATTTAAGTCTAGACTCTAAGCTAGTTGGTAGTTGGGCTGACCAACAAGATGATGAGGACCATAGCCTGGGGCGAATGGAGGCAAACACACAGTCAGAGACTCCCAACATAGGGAGAGTTCAGGCCAAGTGCGTAGAGGATTTGTTTAAGGGAGATCGGGATAGAGTTGGATCTTCCAGTATCACCTTGTGTTGGTGAAAAATCTAGATGGAAAAGGTTCTTCTAGAATCACCTTTCTCTCTGTTGGAAATATCGAGGGGGGGGTTGGTGAATCGGTATTTCTTTTCAATTGTTATCTTTACCAGTTAAGATCACTTATAATTAGAACACAAAGTGAACAATTTAGAATAAATAATCTTATTAGTCAAATATAATGAGTACTTCAATCCTCTTCTTTACAACAATGTGTAGGGCCCCAACCCTAGATGAAGACACCAATCTTCAATCCACCAAGCTCCAACATTTACTTTGCCAAGCACCGACTTGGACTTCACAAGGCTCCAACCTCTAGGGCTCCAACCTGGTCTTCCCAAGGCGCCAACCTTGTCTCTATGAGGCTCCAACCTCTAGAGCTCCAACCCGATATTCTTGAGGACTTTTAAATTTATGTGGATGTTATATGCTTGATGAAACTTTATTTTTATTACAGAAATCAAATAAACAGTTAAGTAAAATGTTGATCGAGCATACCAGTGGATCTATAGAAGACAAACCAGAAATAGAAGAATGTGTTGGTGTGTTACGACGGTCGGCAAGATGCTTCAACCAACAAAGTCTTATTGGTCGACCAACCCAGAATGTGTCACAACAGTCCTCAAATTAGTCACTCAATCAACTCAAAGTCAACCCCAGAAAAATTCAACGCAGTCGAGAAAAGTCAACACAGTGCAGCAAGAATAAACTCAACACAACTCCAACTTCGGTTAACCTTTTGACCTCAAATTTTGTGCCAAAGTGTATGACCTTCCAAGATCAAACTCTCCACCAAAAATCAGCCAATTCAGACCATGCGTTGACCAAAGTCAACCTGGTCAAACTTGCCCAGAAACCCTAACTGCAGTAATTTCGTCCTTTTTCCAGTTTCAGCAAATTCGACCTTTTTCCCACGTGAGAATTGCTCCTCAGATGCTCGTATCCAATCATAGGAGGAGATGTGTGTAGATGAGAGCGAGTGAAATGCTCTCCAACATTGATTGTATATATATCCATCATTGAGGTGTGTGACACAACTGCTGGGGGTGTAAAACCTTAAGGCTGACCTGCACATATTTGAAATTATTAAAAATAAATTCAAAATAAATGTTTCGCTCATCAGATTAAGATGAATTTTATATCGATCTTACACCTCTCCGAAAGAGGAACCCAATAAAAATATTGGTATTTTCATCTGAGCATCACAACATGGAGTTTGGACCTAGTTGTCCAATTTTAACACTCCCTCTCAACTAGGGAGAACTCCATCCACCTGTGCAAACAAACATCGTGCGTCATCTCGCCATAACTTGCTTTGTTGGCCTCTTTATTTCAGAACAGAAGTGGGTCGGTCACAAAGACATCATCCCCCAACTACAGATTCAGCCCAGAGGTCTGAAACCTCTATCAGACTCACAAAGAGTCTCATACCAACCAAAAGTTGGTTTACCTGACCCGAAGTCAGTTGGAGTTTCGAAACCTCATTGTACTCGATCCCAGATCAAGTGGTTGGACCGTGCCATCCTAGATAGAGAGTAAGACAATATTTGATGCGTCCATTAGTCTTTGCTACTAGTATCTTGCTTTTCCCACCTCATTGGCCAAATGAGAGGTACTTCCCATGAGCCCTGGACTCAATGGGTAGGATGCATACAGGACACAGATAATGAGAGGTGAACCAACTCAAACATCATAACAGTGGGGCAGAATCACCACAAGGTTTTTCAAGCCTAGCCCCGTCAGTGCTTATAGCTCCAAGAAGCTATCCCCAAAGCTCCCCAGAGCTCCCAGAGCTCCCAAAGCTCATTGTCCAATAGGACCCACATCATAGGGTCATTCCACAATACCAAGACTCTCACGAAAGGTTAGGAACTTGACCTTCACCAGGGGCTTTGTGAGAATATCTACGACTTGCTCATCAGTTCCTATATGATCGGGCCTTACTGCGCCTCACTTTACCATATCCCAAATAAAGTGGTACTTGATAT
Organism: Pinus albicaulis; assembly: GCA_034641835.2. NCBI lineage: Eukaryota > Viridiplantae > Streptophyta > Pinopsida > Pinales > Pinaceae > Pinus > Pinus albicaulis. Next base: position 522,622,864 of record CM076570.1, read on the forward strand.
CAATATGTTTGGACCGATTATGGAACACTGGATTCTCAGAAAAGCGAATCCCACTCTGGTTATCACAGAGTATCACGATGGTATCTAGCACATGTCCGAATAGCTCATTGAAGAGCTTTCACAACCAAACTTCTTCATAACAGGCCATACTCGCTACAATGTATTCGGCCTCTGCGATGCTCAAAGCCACTGATTTCTGCTTCTTGCTCATCCATGAGATCGACGCAGAACCAAGATTGAAGCAACATCTCGATGTGCTCTTACGATCCACCACACAACCAGCCCAATCGGCATCAGTATATCCAAGGAGTGTCACGCTCTCGGCAGTGTATCACAGCCCATGGTTTATCGTGCCTCGAAGGTATCTCAGAAGATTCCTGGCACCAACCCAGTGAAAGTGTGATGAGGCTCAACCATCTATTGACTCAAAGTGTTCACTGAAAAACATATATCTGAACGAGTGTTCACTAAGAACATCAGGGCCCGTACGAGTTAACAATACTCAGTAGGATTTGAAAATACAGGCCCAGCAGCGCTACCACTCAACTTCTTGAAGTTGAGCTCCATTGGTGTTGACACGGACTTGCAATCCACCATACTAAATCTTTCCAAAAACTTCACAATGTATTTTCTTTGAGAAAGGAAAATCTCGCCAGGTCTCTGCCAGACCTCCAAGCCTAGGAAGTAGTGCATCAGTCCTAGGTCCTCCATCTCAAATTCAGCAGCGATCTGCCTCTTGTACTGATGAATGAGAGGGTCAACACCTGTCAGGAAGAGGTCATCCACGTACAGCACCAGAATGAGAGCCTTTCCCTTGACAACCTTGAAGTAAAGGTTCAGATCAACATTACTTTGAGTGAAGCCCAACTTCATCAAGTAGCTATTTATCCTCTCGTACCAAGCTCTGGGTGCTTGCTTCAGCCCATAGAGGGCCTTCTTCAACCTGCAGACATGGGTGTCCCGATCTTGGAATTCGAACCCCAAAGGTTGCTCCACATATACCTCTTCCTTTATTGCACCATGCAGAAATGCGGTCTTCACATCTATCTGATGAAGACTCCATCCTTGCGTAGCAGCAATGGCTATAATAGATCGAATGGTGGTATATCGAGCCACAGGTGAAAATATGTCATCATAATCTATGCCTTTCTTTTGGGCAACGAATCTTGCCTTGAACATTTCAGCACTTCCATCAGATCCATGCTTGATCTTGTAGAGCCATTTCAAGGTGACAACTACTTTGTCCTTTAGTCTTGGAACCACATCCCGGACATCATTCTTCGTAATGGACTCATACTCTTCGTGCATAGCATCCTTTCAGACTTGATGCTTTACAACTTCCTCAAAGGATCTAGGCTCGAATTGTACAATAATACTCATGGCTGCTAGATACCCTTGGTATCTACTCGGCTTCTTACTTTCATGGAATGTCCCCCTTGGGGCAGCATGTCCCTCAACATCCTCGAGAGTGTCCTTGAGCCATGATGGTCTCTTTCTCAGTGAAGGAGGTGGATCAATCAAATCCATTGGTCCTTCAACATCAGGAATTGTTTCATCCTTCTGTTCCTCTTGATTTCGAGGCCTTACTTAATTATCTTCCTTAGATCTTGGAAGATTGGCTACTTTCCTCAGGGAAGTATCTTCGTCAAAGGTAACATTGCGGCATATCTCCACTTCCTTTTGACCTGGCACATAGACTCTATAGGCCTTCAAAGTTTCACTATATCCCACAAACATTAATTTCTTCCCAGAAGCATCCAACTTGCTCCTCTTTTCTTTCGGCACATGAAAGTAGACGGTACGTCCAAAAACTCTAAAATGTGAGACGTCAGGTTTCTTACCAAAGAAAACCTCTTCAGGGGTTTTGGAGTCTAGAGCGGAATGTGGGAATTGGTTTTTTATGTACACAACAGTGTTTGTAGCTTCTCCCCATAGAAACTTCGACAGACCTTGGTCACATAGCATGGCATGGGCAGCTTCCACAATGGTCATGTTATTTCATTCAGCAACACCACTTTTGTTGAGAGTATAGAAAGTTGTGCTCTCCCTATTAATTCCATCTTCTCTACAAAAGTCCTTGAACTCATTTGTCTCATATTTAGTGTGATTATCAATTCTCAGAATCTCGATCTTCTTCCCTGCCATATTTTTCACCAAGGCTTTGAATTTACAGAACCACATGAAAGCCTCATCCTTCTTCTTTAAGAAGTATATCCAGGTTTTACGAGAGAAGTCATCTATGAATGTCATATAATATGAAAATCCTCCCAAGGATGTCACGGGTAGCATACCAAATAAATCAGTTTGGATCAATTGCAAGACATCAGATGTCTTTGTGACACTAGAGGGGAAAGGTTCCATTGTATGCTTTCCTTAGGCACAACCCTTACATACACCTTCATGATTATTTGGAAACTCGGGCATCCTTGTCACCACCTTCCTTACTTCAGGAAGGGCTTTGTAGTGAAGGTGTCCAAACCTTCGGTGCCATAGTTCAGTCTGTTAGATAGTATCACATTTCATTGCTCCCAGTGGACTTCCTCCAACCTGGTAGAGTGTGTCAACTCTAAACCCAATTGAGATAGCTTCATTGAAGCTCTTATTCCACATGAGCACCTTTCCATCAGTGAATGCCACATTGAACCCTTTGTCTTCCATGGCCGATATAGACACAAGGTTCTTCTTCAAATTTGGTACATAGAGTACATCTTGCAAGTGGAGGACTTGACCTTGAGACAAGTGGAGGGTCATAGTCCATGTCCCTTTCACGGGATATGTGGCATTATCTTCAAGGATAATTTCCAAATTATTATCCTTCTCAACCATACCAGAAAGTGCTTCCTTGAACCCAATGATATGCCTTGAGGCACCACTATCTATCAACCAGACATCCATAGTGTCGGGGGGGATGTAACAGAGAGGGAAGATATAAGAATGTATTCATTTCTTTTATCAACAACATGTGATTCCTCATATCTGGAGTTTCTTGACCTTTTTAAAGGTTGATCATTTCTTCCAGAGGAAGCCTTCCTTTTTCCCTTGAACCTGTTGTTCCTTTGATTTCCATTCCTTCGATTGTTGTTGTTGTCATCACTATCAGGAGAATCCTTCTTGAAAGGAAATTCTCTAGCATAGTGACCAGGCCTATGACAAGTGAAACATTTTCCCTTCTTTCCTTGGGCCCCTATTTTTTCCTTATTCTTTGGACCACCAGAGTTCTTCTTTCTAGAATGAGCAGCGTATGCACAATTTCGTCCATTTCCATACTCCTTCATTCTTGATTCTTCTTGAATGCATCTTGACAGTACTTCATCAAAGTCAGGTATCACATTATTATTTAGATTGGCAGTGTTGAACATGCCATTCAGATGAGGGCCCTCCAAGTGCAGTGAGTACCATCTCTCGATCAACTATTGTCTCCCAATAGCTAGCAGACTGTTCCTGATTTCAGTCAGCTTCAGAAAGTATGATTGGACAGACTCATCCTTGCCTTTCTTCAGATTCTTCAATTTATTCTTGAATAATAGTACTTGATTCTCATTGTTGGCCTTGAACATGAGGATCAATTTATCATACATCTCTTTGGATGTGCCCAACTCAGAGATGTAGGCCACGAGGATTTTATGAATGGATTCCCTGATCATCAACTTTGCTTTGATCTCCCCCTTCTTGTACTTTGTTTTGGTAGCAGCAGTAGCAGTGGATGGAGGTTCTTGGATTTTACCCTGCACATAGTCCATGACATCTTGGTCTTCCAATTTGAGATCCAATATCATTTTCCAAGCATGGAAGTCATCCTTCCCAGTCAATTTGTCTTCCTCCTTGAAGCTATAGCTTGTGGAACCCATTATCCTTTCCGGTGATTGCTATAAATAGGGCTTGTCTTCACCTCAACTCTGATACCATGTAAATTTATGTAGATGTTCTATGCTTGATGCAACTTTACTTTTATTACAGCAATCACATAAACAGTTAAGTAAAATGTAAGATGTTGATAGAACATACCAGTGAATCTATAGAAGACAAACCAGAAACAAAAGAATGTGTTGGTGCATTATGGCGGTCAGCAAGATGCTTCAAAAAGCAAAGTATTCTTGGTCGGCCAACCCAGAATGTGTCACAACAGTCCTCAAATCAGTCACTCAGTAAACTCAAATTCAACCCCTAAAAAAGTCAACACATTCCAGAAAAGTCAACGCATGGCAGCAACAATAAAGTCAACACATCTCCAACTTTGATCAACCTTTTGACCTTGAATTTTGTGCCAAAGTGTACAGCCTTCCAAGATCGAACTCTCCACCAAAAATCAGCCAATTCAGACCATGCATTGACCAAAGTCAACACTGGTCAAACTTTCCCAGAAACCCTAACTGCAGAAATTTCGTCCTTTTTCCAGTTTCAGCAACTTTGTCCTTTTTCCCATGTGAGAACTACTTCTCAGATGCTTGTATCCAATCATAGGAGGAGATGTGTGTGGATGAGAGTGAGTGAAATGCTCTCCAACATTGACTGTATATATATCCATCATTGAGGTGTGTGACACATCTGTTGGGGGTGTAAAACCTTAAGGCCAACCTACACATGTTTGAAATTATTAAAAATAAATTCAAAATAAATTTTTCACTCATCATATTAAGATCAATTTTATATCAATCTTACACCTCTCCGAAAGAGGAACCCAATAAAAATATTGGTATCTTCATCTGAGCATCACAACATGGAGTTTGGACCTAGTTGTCCAATTTTAATAGGACTCCTATCCTTTAGGGCTCCAACCCACGACTTCAATTCTTCAATATGGATTCAATGGTTCTTCAAGGCTTCCAATATCATCTGCAACACAAATTTACAATCTTCAATACCGCTCTTTATCAATCTTCAAGAATCCTTCCTTAATATGCTTCAACAATGGATGCTTCTCAAGTTTTTAGTCGTACAAGCTATGTCACATGCTTTGGGTTTGATAATAATTAAGTTCGATTCGTGTTCAAATTTTTCAATGAGATTAGCCATTCAGTTTTTCTATAAACATTTTTTGTATATTTACATATACTAAGTTTTAAATGAAAAATAGGATAAAATAGTTATATATCAATATCAATAAACATAAAAACATGCTATCACGATCATGGAAATTGCAAGGATGCATTACAAGCTCGAATTGTGACATGAGGTTATGAGTTTTGATCTATGCGCTTGGTCAATGGCTATGAGGTTCGATGAGGTTTTTCGAACATCAAAAAAAATTTAAGGTTTGCCAAAATTTGAACCTCAAGGTTGAAGTTCGTTGAACCTTGTGACATAGCTTCTATGTAATCTCCATCAGGAACATCACCTGGTGTGGGACTTTGAATTCTAGTAGATCTATAAGTGTCATTTTTGATCAATTAGTAAATTTTCAGAAAATTACTTGACCCATTTTGGGTACTAAATTTGCACTGGATGAGTCCGTTGAGCAACTGAGTGTCACTAGAGTTTTGGTGCTTGATGGTCTTGTAGATGGACCAGCTGGAAAAGCTAGATTGAAAACAAGAAAATGAGATGCTTATGGCCAGCCTATCTTGGGAGACATCATTACAACTGTAAATGGGAAGAAAGTATGCAATGGAAGTGATCTCTATAGAGTACTTGACCTAGTAGTTTTTAAGGTAGGAATTTTAGTTCCTCAAGGGTGGGGTCCTTCAACATAATTGCATCTGCCTTGGTCCTATCATCCAAAAGAAAAACTTAATCAACAAAGAGTAAATATGTCAAGTTTAGGGTAATTCCTATTTGTATAGTTGTAAAGCTTATAACTCTTTTTGACTCTGTTATAACTCTGTTGAGACCATCTACTCTATAGTCAAAAATAGTAGAGGAGCCATTAGTCATACCTACCCATGTTCTCTTGTAGGTATGATAGAAGAATAGGTTGAGCCATTAATTAGAATTGCAAAGATTTTGAGGAAAGATAGTTCATTATCTGGTTAACCAATTGCACATTAAACCATATATGAATGAGTAGCCCTAAATAAAGCCAATTTTCTCTATCATATGCCTTGGAAAGACAAACTCACTAACATTGCTTGTAATTTTTTGGTTTGATGTTATAAATTACTTCTTGGGCTACTCCTATTCCGTAATGGATTTGTTTCCCAAGAAGGATGCAAAATTGTTCTAATGACATGGAATCAACTTAGTGGATTTTGACCCCACATGCAATAATTTTTGCAATGATTTTATAGATACAATTACATAGTGATATGGGTTTGAAATCATCTCATTCTTGTATAATTTTTGGGATTAAAGCCTGAAATGTTGAATTGAAAGCTCCCAAATCCTACTTGTATATTTTAATTTATCAGAAATTCTTGGTTTGTTTGAAGGAAGTCATAGAACCACTAGAAGAATTCTATTGTCCTACGAAGTGACTAAGGGTTCTTATACTTTTGGAAACAATGCAAAATTATTCGTAATTCGTCCTTTTATATTTGATCCATCAATGCCTCATTACGCACCTCCCCTAGAAAACTGGGGAAATATGAAGTCATATTTAACTATCTCTCTTAAATTTATTCTATCATCCTCTTTATAAATTACCTCAAAATGGTTGGTTGATGAGAAAATTTCTCCTCAAGATAAGACACCTTCTCATGAGGAAAATTTCATTGATAATCAACATCTTGAGGCAATTTTTCATTACAATTATGAGATATTGAAGAGAGAAAAATATCTTCTATTTAGTAAAGGCTATGCACAAATGTTAGTGATTTGGTACAAGGAAAGACATGGGCAGTGAGGGAATTGTGGAGATTCCCTACAACTATTTTCTCAAATGTGACATGTGAGGATGTATGCTTATTAAAAAAATATATTTTAGAACATGCACCATTTTGAAGGCAAGACTATTTTGGATGTAGGCACGAGAAGTTTGATGTGCGCTCCTGCACCCGACTCGACATCCCACCTACTTACCTATGACTACGATCTATGTGCTTCTGTACTTGTCAACTGCAGTTACTCCAATTCTCGATCGAGTTGTGCGTGAAGGCCTGTCACTGCAGCTTCAACTAGGCTACTCGACCACGTGTGGCGGCTACTAAACCTGCACTGACACAGGTCTATCTAGCTCTGATAGCACTCCTCCATCCACAAACTATGCTAACAATTTCCCTTCTATCGATCATTTCTGTGTCCTTTCCCTTGCGATTTCTCAACAGTTGAGTGTTGTCGACTAGTCTAGCCCATGTTGCTTCCTTCTTAGTGAGTTGCCACCTTATGCGTCTTGTGGTTTTGTTTTTGTCGAGTGCAGACTTGCATGCAAGCCACAGTTCTTCCACCAACGACTGTTGACCATACCTTCCCACCTCTCCTAGAAAAACACACTCAAAACTATGTGCTTCTTTGAGGTGATACTAGTAGATCATTTTCTACCAACCGAAATGTCGGCCACCCCTTCTTCACACAGTTTTCTTTTCCTATTGGCAGAAGGGTTTGACCCTTATTTCAACCACTCTGGTTTTATCGTGACTGACATAGACTTGTCACTTATGAATCATTTATTCAACCCTTATACAACATACAAACATATCTATATGACCCTTTTTCAATCCTTAAAAAAAATTAACAATTGCTTAAGGGCACTATACGATCGATTTACTTTGGTCCTAATTTTTTTTTTTTTGCACGATCACATATATATAAGTTAATAACACATTATCTTGCAAGAAAAAATGGAATAAGACCCATATATGACAAAAGTAAGTTCCTATCAGTCAGTGCAAAGCTTAACAATGCCTGACAGAGGGCAGGGTTGTTCGAGCACATAAAATAGGATAGGTTACAAAGTTAATAGGTTGTGTAACAATAATATTTTAGAGCCTTTTGTTTACTTCAAGTATATCAAACCTTCTAGTTTTTTACTGTAGGAAATATATGTGAGAAAAAACTTAAAATTGTGAAGGTTTCCAGCTATTTAAAGTTTTCTACATATGTCTCACATCATCAACCATGGCATCCACTATAAAACAAAAATTTCCTAAAAAATAAGGAAAGGCTCCAATGATGAATGATCCAAATCATCATATCCTGAAATGTGTAGAGCCCAACATGCATAGTGCAGTCAAATATGTGCATATAAATGTGTGTTAGTAGCATCCTAAATAAAATCTACCCAAGAATAACCAACCACTTTGATTAAGTAAAAGTATAAATTTAAATATAAAAGGGGTTAAGAGATCCCTTGCATACACCTAAGAAGTTGTGCATGAAAGAAGGGTTTGAAAACCTAAAATGAAGATGATCTAAAAACCTTAGTCCTGCAACCCTTGGGGAAATGTTATTGACCATTAGTCTAACAGATCGACTAATTAACCCAAAAAATTCCATCACTAAGCAATTACCTTGATAAAAATAGTAAAAATTGAGCCTTACTTGGAAGCTCTAAAAGGAAGAAACCTTAGAAAAGATGATTTTGAACCACTTCTGGATCAACATTGCAATGTGCCATTGAAGAAGGGTGAAACCCGAGGAAAAACTTTAGAAAACCCTCGAATAAATGAGATAATCCAAAGAGGCAAGTTCACACCTACTCTGATACCATGTTGAGATTATAAGAGATAAACAAGGATTGAATCTAAACAACCAAAAAACCATAAATAAATAAAAAGGCATAAAATCAAAGAGGAGAGAAGATGAACCCGTGAACATGAGAAACATGAGATGTAGGTACCCATAAGCTAAAGAATCACATAAGACAACACTTAGCTCATGACAAAATAATTTGTGATGAAAATAATGATGACAAAGCTAGTACTAAGGACATCACCAAATCCCAAGAAGATTTTCGAATGTTAATAGTGAGTACATCTTGACAAATTGAGGATAGATGTAGAGATGGCTAGTGGGGTGCTAGCTCCAAGGAAGTTGACTACGTTGGCCTTAACCTAAAATAATATATATTGAAAAGATACAATAAAATGTTGTGGTTGCACATGTGTAGACTTATAGCCTTTATTACATGTAAGGTTGGCATGAGACCACAAGTGAATATTACACCATCATTCAATATTTCATAGGTATTACAAGTCACATGGAATTCAAAGAGAAATAAATGTTGTAAAGGAAGGATAGATGTAGAGATGGCGAGGAGAATGATAAAAGGTAAAATCTATCAAATAATTTTTAAGTTGAAGAAATTAGTACACCAGTGTATTTTGTTGATAGAAATACAATGAAAATTCCAAGGAATGTTACACCTAAAGAAGCATGAAGTGATGAGAAACCAAGGCAGAGTCATCCCAAAGTGTTTATTTGCAATGTATATGTACTTGTTTCTCAAAAAAGTGCATAAGCACAAGGATAAAGGTTAGAATTGTTTTTGATAGACTACAATGGAGTGTCTATGGGATATTAGATTTTTTATTTGGAAAAATTTACACTCAGCAGAGATGTTATATTTGAGGACGACTATATCCAAGGTAATTCAAATGAAATTTGAGTGCCATGGCCTATTGAAGAAAGAGGTAAAAAGGTAGTAGAAGAAAGCATTCCAAGTCAAGAACAAAGGAGCAATCAAAACTCCAGTGATAATGAAGTCAATGATGTCAAAGCTAGTACTAAGGACATGACCAAAGCCCAAGAAGATTATGGAATGTTAATAGTCAGGACATCGCCAAAGCCCAAGAAGATTCTATAATGCTAGCAGTGAGAACATCATCAATGCCCAAGAATATTTTGAAACAACATTTTTGAACACTAGATGGCTCAAAGCTAGAGGAACTACCTGAAATAAATAAAGGAAGCAAGAAATCAAGAAGATTGCAGCAGTCTTCTCTACAACAGTTATATATGGCTTTGATCACAAATTCACCACAATTTTTGTAGAATGTGATTCAATGCACATGGAAAGAAGAATGGGACAAAGTAACAGAGGTGGAATGTGATTCCATATAGAGAAATGAAACTCTGGAACTTGAGGATATGCCTAAAGGAAAAAGTGCAAATGGTTAAATGGGTCTTCAGGGAAAAGTGCAAAGCAAATGGCTCAATTGACAAACACAAAGGAAGAGAGTGACAATAGTATTACTATTTCTTTCTATTGAGGTGATAGTGAAGTCACCAGTCCTCCAAGATCATAAAATACCGCCTATTCTTGTTCTTGTCATTTGTCCTACTAGGGAACTTGCAAGTCAAGATGTTGCAATGTACTCCTCTTCTCATACTATGTAATGACTCAATGGGACATCACATCATCTAATGAATTAATGAATCCACTAGAAATGTTGCCATAAAAATTGTTTCCGTAAACTAAACATTTAGAAATGAACAAGAAAGTATGTATATGCATCATGAGAGGAAGTAAATAATGATAAAAATTTCAAACATGTTAAGAGGGAATGCCACTAAAGCATTTTTTTTGGGAAAAAAGTAATGTTGGATCACAATCATCCTTAAAAAACAAAAAAGTATAGGTATATGCACTATTTTGACAGGATTTGAAACTGAAGACATCAATTACAACACTTCTGGAATAGTAGATTTCCAACTATGCCTGTTTAGCAGCTCACCTATAGATATTAAGAGCCTTAATAGCATCATGGTGTTGCATTTCAAAGAACCGCAGGTAAACAATTGCAGTCATCAATAGCTACAGATCAGGGATGCAATTTTCTAAGGAAGAAATTGATGCTTTGCACAATAAGGTCAATTCAACCTTGATGAAGAGTTCATAAACAACAAGCAGTAAAAGTCAAGGAGTTCATGATAAAAAGTCAAGAAATGAATAGAAATGGCTAAATGTGGGTAAGGATTTCATGATTATGTATTAAGCCTTTTTGAGAAAAAAAATTTCGAACCAATGCTGTCAAACCCCCAATGCTAAACAAGCCAATAATGTGTGGTGGGAACTGATTCAAAAATTCTAGAACTGTATGACTGTAAAAACTAGATATGTCTTTTAATGTTGTTTAAGAGGAGGATATAGCTTAGATTTGGAGCGGAAAATATATAAAAATTACCATATGAATTCTAGATTGGTGTGCTTGTCTACTTATAGTCATCGACCTACCCTGTTTTCCTTTGACACCATATATAACTTGTGGATATTTAAGAAAAGAGAATTAAATATACTTGGGTCAATTCATTTCCCACTTATCAACATACACAAACTTATCTACTTTCCCAAAGTATGTGTTCTTCTAAGTGCTATTCTGCATAGTTATTAGATTGGCATAATTCAAAGTTAAGTTAATTATTGACATTTAATAGGTTTTTGTAGTTATTTTTCATTCAATACCAAACATGGGAGGTATATCAAACCTACTTTTGGATATCAAACCAGGCAATTATAAAACTTGAGCTTTGCATATGTTTGAGTTGTAATATTAATATGTTGAGCATTTGGGTTCTCAAGATCACTGCATTAGAAATCTCAACGTGAATGTGTACATATTCAATTTATACAATGCACCATCACACACACTTTGAATGAATTAACCCTTCTCCACCTGGCTTCCACAATGCAGCTTGATTTGAGATCTAGTCAAGAGAAAATATTATAAAATAGATAATAAATAAGAAATACAGGAGAATCAGCCCAATCAAAAGAATATATTTCTAGGTTTGGTCAAGGGGGAATATTAACCTAGCACACACTAGGGTCAATCAGTACTGAACCCAGCAATTGTGAAGCTAGAGATTTCATAGGTCTTAATTCCAATATCTGATATGATGACCATTTGGGTAAACTCAAGAAATGCACCAGAGGTTGGAAACTTCAATTTCTGTATCATGACAAGGGTTAGATAGACCTATGCCGGTATTCCTACTCAATGTGCCCAATGTACAGTCTAGATTCAATGCACTATCAGCCCCACCATCGCTCTGGTTGTAAAATTCCTTGCAATAGATTTATGGGTTTATGTAAAAATTTCGTTCATATCTATGTCAAACAATTTTTCTGGGTGCACTATCAGCCCCACCATCGCCCTGGTTGTAAAATTCCTTACAATGGCTTCCTAGGTTTACGTAAAATTTTCATTCATTTTTTCTGGGTACTGCTGTAGGCATTTTACTAAAAATTTTAATTCAGGGGATACTCATATTAAATGACATGCACCAAAAATAAACCACCCAAAGTTCAAATTGAAATATTCCAAGCATAAGATTCACACAGGACTGCCAAATATAACTCATAAATAGGAGAAAAGAGTACTCATATTAATTCCTAGAATGATATCCATTACAGCCAGAAGACTACCAATATTTTATTCAGTCAATAAACACATGTAAATAAGGGACACTGAGTATAGAAACCTAGGATTGGTGTGTTCCTTTTGCTGGTTGCCAGATGACTGTCTCACACGCAATGAAGAGTCCAGAAGTTCATTTTATGCCCAGATGTTTGCATTTACCCATACCAAAGATAAGGAACTCGTGTTTCCCTTAGTGAGTAGCAACAAATACATGAGTTAGTGATGCCAAGACCTCTGGATAGTGTAAACTCAGACTCATTTAGCTTATACACAACCTTTAGAGAGTAATTTTCTTGGTCGTTGCAAGGGTGCACAACAACTGTTATATGGTTAGGAAACTAGTGCTAATCAATATGATTACTCAGCCCTTCTCAGCATATTCATCTAGCAGATGGAATGTGAAATATTGTCCCTCAAGCTCAGGTAGATGCAACCCAAAAAATCCAACCGGAACTGAGAACTTGTAAATGTATGTCTCAGCTAGTAAAATAATGTAGCTCAACCAGAAAAATAAAAGGGGAATCATGCAGTGAAAGATTGAAGTTGTGTTCCTATCCCTTAGAAACTCATACGATGCCACCCAAAAATTTTAGGTGCTGCAAATTGGTAGTAGTGCCTATTTCTTCTTCACATTGAACCAAAAAGAGTAGATCCAGCTCCCTTTCCCTTGGAATTTGAAGAGGCGAGGGATGCAAATAGAATCCCTTCTCCATAATGACCCTCTCCTCTTGTGAAATCGACGATTCATCGCATGACATCGAATTGGAGGGGCAATCAAAGGGGTCGGAGCTGAGGGGCGTCACTGGGCTAAGAACGAGTGATGGGATATAGAGCATGCTGTGCTACAGGCTTTTGGGCGATGGTACCTCTTTAGTAGATATCCTTCCGTTCAGATTGAAGCGAAGAGGATTGATCCCTATACCTATCTACAGATTTCTCAAATTCTAATGCCTTTCGTGCAGCTTGAAGGTGGGTTTTCAAGGACCCACTTCGAATCCGGGAAGTTACTAATTAAAATTTCATTTCTATCCCTTATAAACTCATAGGATGTTTCCCGCCACTCAAAATAAAAAAATTCGAGGTGCTGAATAGTGCCGCCACTCAAAATAAAAAATTCACCTCTCAAAATAAAAAATTCTAGGTGTTGAATAGTGCCGCCACTCAAAATAAAAAATTCGCCACTCAAAATAAAAAAAATTAGGTGCTGAATAGTGCTGCCACTCAAAATAAAAAATTTGCAAAAATTCGAAGTCTTAAATATTGCCGCCACTCAAAATAAAAAATTTGAGGTGCTGAATATTGGTAGATGTTTAGTGATTTGTTCAATTTCTTTTTTTATTTGGGTGTTAATTTTGTACCATGATGTAGTCTTATTAGTGCTTAACTAAAAAAATTAATAATATATATATATATATATAATTAACAAAAAAAAACAACTTCGAAAAAAACTAAATAAGCCCAACCAAGAGAAGAGAATTAAGTTTTAGGTCATGTCAAATGGAATATTAAACTACCACAAACTCATCATAAACCCAACCAAAAGAGTTAAGTTCTAGGTCATGTCAAATGGAATACTAAACTACCACAAACTTATCTAACGCCAACTATTCCAATCAATACTAAGACTAACTATTTTGAATATTGAGTTTGCATATTTGATATCTTGAGGATTTTGTTAAAGTTGAGAAATGCACAATAGATTGGAAACCTCAAGTTGACTACCATAACGACATTTAGACTATGCAATTATTTAATTTTATGATTTTAGTCTTTTGGAAACTACATGTAGTATTTTCGACTCAACGTGCCCATGCAATAAATTCTTGTTGAGCAAGATCCATATTAATAAAAATTAGATTTGGTGCTTGTAGGTATTTGTATGTTCTATGGGGCTTGGATATAGCCAATATGTATGTCTTTCTAGGGGAAACAAGAAATAGAGACTATGAAGAGTTGATTGGAGGAATGCATAAAACATTGATATTGAAAGGGATCATCATTGATGGAAGTGAAAATATTTTAAGGAGTCCTACGAGTTATGGAAGTGAAGATGCTTTTCCTTAAGAAAGTCCAAATATAGTGTCAGTCATTGTAAGTGATGATAAATAATAATTCAACAACCAATAAATAATTGCATCTCTACATTGGTTTGAGGGATAACTTTGCATTGTATCATATTTAGTTACTTCTCATTATCATAAGTGATGATAAAGAAAAATTCAATAGCCAACAAATAATTGAATTTGGATGTAGAGTTAGTCTATTGTATGAGTTTACTTATCACTGTCATCACTTTTTGACGTTTGTACATATGTGCATGAAGAAAAATCAAACCAATGATATATACTTCAAAGAAATTGTGAAATAAGTCTAATATTGATGAGAAAATTAGAACTTATGTGGATAATAAAAAAGCCCAATTTTGATCTAATGTAATAATTCCATCTGTAATATAAATGCCTTCACTTAAATTCCCTTGATAAAGTTTCATTTCATTGCCAATCAATCAAATCTAAAGTGAGGGACACATGGTTCATCAATTACCCTTACTGACAACATAACTAAAAAACTAGCATCCATAATTTTACCCCATAGTTACATAAACTCAAGGGTACTAGTGTGCCCGAGTAGTCATAATAGAGGTGGGGGACATGATACAATTTTGACATGGTAGACCATAGCTGACAAAATAAGTAAAAAATTTCAATGGGACCAGGTTTATCTAGTGAATATGGTGGCATGTCATTAGGCCAACCATCAAGATTCACTTCTGCACAGGCATAAATAAGAGGTTTGGGCGAGGTGCAATTTATGGGTTAACCAAAAACTAAGTGTGATGCATCCTTCCGAGCCATTTCTCCCACAAGTGATGGCACCCCACATCTTAGGAAGAATTGAAATGAAACCTTATTGATACACACCCACAAAAGGAAGAACATAGCATTATTGCAACATTCACTTGTCATTTACCCTAAACGAAACATGGAGAGAATGATAATAAGTGTCACTGATCTATTCCTCTTGCATGCACAGCTTCTCTACACAATAAATCACCAATCAAGGAGGCCTTACCAATAGAAACAAGCAGATGTAGAAATAAATTAAAGATATAAGGATAACTAGAAGAATGAGAATGAGCATGTCTATGGAGTTGGGGTTCAATACATCTCCATTATCATTGCGATGGACTTGGGTGTTGGGCTTCTTCTCACGATCTATTCATGAACACCTGCCACCACTTTTCACAAACCTCTTTTTCTATCTCTTTTCTCATGACTTATTTTATTACTAGGGACAACCACAAATGTAGATAGATATCTATAGCAACAATAGGCACTGAGGACATCAGAAAATTCCTCCCTCGCTCACATTTTCCATTTTTTTTTCATTTGAATGCCTAGTAAATAGAAATCTTGAACATGTCGAACACCTGCCACAACATTTCATAGAACCTCTTTTTCTATATATTTTCTCAAAACTCCTTCTATTGCCAAAGATGAACCTAAATGTAGATAGATATATGTAGCAACTATAGGTGACAAGGACCTTTAAAAAATCCTCCCTCGCTCACGTTTTTCACTTTATTTTCATTTAAATTCCTACTAAATAGAAATCCTAAACACTACGATGTGTCAACAGGGGAACTTGTTAATTTTGTCTTCTGTGTTTTTAGTATGTGCGAGTTTTTGGTCTGATAGATGTGCACGAAGGTGGTATTGAAGGAGGTATCGCTGGGGGTGGCAGTGCTTCTGTGTGGAATTCTCCATTTCTAGTGCTTGGTCTAGAAATTGGTGTGCCTAGTGGTTTGGACGTGGGTGGTTCTTGGTTTCTAGCGGTGACATGAGAGTCGTCCTTTTGGAATACATAGATTTTATATCCTAGTGTGGGTTGTGTGAAGCTTAGTTCTTGGTCGGAAGCGTCATCCTGGGGCATGTTCCTCTCGCCTTCTCCTTCTCCAGTTTTTCGGGTTCTTGCCAAGTTTTCCAACTGGTGGCAAGATGGTAGCTGGGACATAGTGTGTGGTTTCCTAAGGAAATTTAAGGGTGAAGAGAGATCTGTTTTTTGGGTGTGGTGGTAGGGGAAAGTTCCAGTAGACCGGAATCTGATAACGGTTGGAGTTTTCCCTCCTGGTTTTATCACAATGCAACCATCGTCGCGGCGTGGGAAATCCTCACCCCCTACCAAGCAAGGATATTTTGGTTTATATGATATGGAAATAGTTGTAGAAGGAGCACACTGAGGTGGTAAGATCGTTGGTCACTCCCAACTTGTTGGTGTGGGAATGTGAGGCGGTCGTGGTGGAGGAAAACATGCCTCCCGTGGTGGTGGAAGTGTAAGGTCACAACAAACGCAACATCGGGGTGGTGGAAATCAAGGAGGAACAGTGAAATGGGGAATTTGTAGGCGTGTAACTCCCGACCCGTAGTTATAAATTCAACATTGTTCTCTAGAAAACCTTCGGGACATAATTCAAACTATGATAGATCGGGTGGACTCAGCAGAATGGGTTCATAGGGAGGAGCATGTTTAGTTTATGGCCACTTTGGATAGGATGCACTACTTCCAGTGCTAGGTCAGGGAGCGAGTATTAATGGTGGTGGTCTAACGAGGCCAAAACCACCTTGTAGAAAAAGTGGAAAAGTTGGACACTTTGCTCGCACACTTCGAAGGGCACGTCCATTGCAACTTCCATCCACCACCCCTTCTAGGAACAAACCTGGAAAACCCAACTTCCATTACGTTAGATGACTAGTATGCTCTCATGTGTTTTTTTATGTATTACATGTATTTTATTGTCTTTGACCCTCTCATTTATGCATGTTGTCCTTAGCTTCATTTTTGTATTTTTGTCACTTATTGAAAACATTGGTCAACAAACCTAGTCAGGGTGAGACTACTATTTTTTTCTTTGTTGGTTGTACATATTTTTCACCATATGAATGAATATCGACTTAAAAAAAGAAAGTTTATGTTTATATATTCATTAGATGTAAATATGAAGACTTGACCTTAGATTTAAAACAAGAGTCACACTTTTAACATAAATCAATGAAGTTCAAAGATTAAACTTTATGGCCAAAGAAATATAAATATAGATATTAATTTGACTATCTAAATATTACCTTTACTAAAACTATAATAAAGGCATTAGTGTAAAGTATATAGATGATGCATGCAATATTTATGTTAATTGTAGATGAATCCATCTACAGTGTTAAACTTTAGAGGCAAAAGAGTATTCAGAATTTTAACAATGTAGATGGACTGAAAGACCCCTTTGTCTCTAAATATTAACACTGCAGATGGATTCAGAGACTCGTTTAGCGAAATGTAACACTTCAGTATCAAAATTGCAAATTTTCATTTATGGCGTGATACAATTAAAAACTACTAACATAAATGACTAATTCATATAGTTTTTGTACTTATTATTTGGTCATATTTTTATTCTTGGACTATAATAGTCATTTACATTAATCATTATTAATTTTGTCACTTATTATTGAGTCATATATTTTAATCCTAGACTAAATTAGTTATTTAAGTTAGTCACTTTTACTTTAGTCATTTATTTTCTAGTCGTATATTTTATCCCTAGACTAAATTAGTCATTTAATTTAGTCTCTTTTAGTTTATTCACTTATTATCTAGTCGTATATTTCATCCCTAGACTATATTAGTCATTTAAGTTAGTCATTTTTAGTTTATTCAATTAAAATTTCTCAAATTTAGTAGTATTTCACTTGAAATAATTGTGGTGACAAACTTTTTTAGTCACCTAGTCATTAATTTGATCATTTTCTACTAGTGTTAGGAGGTTGAGACAACAAGGGAAGCAATGGTTTGCTCGTAAGGTTTCTCTCCCGGAGTTTCCCGAATTGTTTTTGCACGAGGGAGAAAGTGTAGTTCAACTGGGCAGGGGATACGAGCGCAGAACTGTGCCATACCCTTGGAACGAACTGGCAGGTTTCGTAATAAAATACATTACCTACGAGGGTCGGGCCTCAACTCTATTCAATTATCACTTTAAAATTCTAACACACCTCTGATTTCCAAAGAATCAGGTGCATGCCCTAAACATGCCATTTTTCCTATTGAAACAACTACAGCATATGACACAGTCTGATCAGCACTCTTGTCGGATGATGGCAATACTTTATAGCCATGCATTGGTGCGATTATTGGTCATGCATGCAATAGGAAAACTGTGGGTTTCTTGGGTGGAACTCTGTGGATCCTCAGAAGAAGCGGTAGCAGCTATGATTGCTGCTAGAGAAGAAGAACCAGTCTTCCTGATTGGTCAGGTGGAAGAAGAACCTTTAGAGGAAATTGATCAAGAGGAACCCAAGGAAATGGAAACAGAAATTGATCTGGAATAACCTGAGGAAGAAGAGATGATGATTGATCAGGAGGAACCTGAAGAGATGAGTATGGAGGAAGTAATTGGCGATGTAGCCGAGGCTGTCACAGATGAACTAGCCTCATTGGAAAAGGCCACAAAAGAGGAAATAAGAATGGAAGAGCTAATTAGTGGCATAGACGAGGCTACCACACAACAACCAGCTTCACTAGAGGAACCCACAGAGGAAGAGATTATGGACATTACGCAGGAAATTGATATTGTTATACAGTTGACAGACTTTGGTAATGAAGAACAAAGGAATGGAATTGTGGAAAGAGAAATGGCAAGTGATGATGTTTCGCAAGAAACAACATCACCTTCCCAGATAAAAATTGATGTTGATCCAGTTGGGGGTGTTACACAAGAACCACCCCCAATTCGGTTAGAACAGGAGCCGTCAACCCACGAAATCGATGTTGGACCTCAAGAATCGGTACTAACTATGAAAAAAAAGGTGATTCTTGAGGAGAAAGAAGCTAAATAAGGAATGATTTAGGTGGTCGATACTGTTCCACAAGAACCAGTATCGACCCCTGAAGAAGAAGTGGTAAGAAAAGGGCACGAGGAAAGAAGGGAATTGAGCCACGGAATCGATACTGCTCCATGAGAACTAGCATCGACTCTAGTTGAGGTAGTAATGCATGAAGTCCCAGTGAAAACCAGGAATGATGATGATGGGTTTGTTCCCTATTCTCCATTCCAGTCCCTGATGCCCAGAGGGGTGAGGGTATTTCGCTCGCCCAAATGGTTAATGGAAGAAGTCGTTGTTCCCCCGGTAGTAAAATTTATTGACATGACCAATGTTGGCCCAGATACTATTGAACTAGAACAATTGGAGGTTCACCAAGAAGACATAGTTCCTATAGAAACATTGGAACATAGATGGGTCAATGAAATTTCCAACCAAACAATAGGAATTTCCAGAAGAAATGTAGAAGAATAAGGACCTATGGACCGGGGTCTCGGCCAAGAGGGTTTGATGAAAGAATTTGGAGAGGATGCCAACAGCATTCTACCGCCTTCTGAGCCTGCCATAGGTCCAAAACCTGAATTCACTATTAAACGGGAATGGGTCGAACAATGTGAGAAAAGAAGGTTACCTCTCAAAAATAGGTATTAGCTGCAGTTCAGTGAAACCATGCGACTAAAAAGAGAGGTTTGGGGTTTGAAGAAGAAATTTTCACATTTAAAAAGGAAGGTAAAAATCTACAAATGGATGGAAATAAATCTGAAAATTGAAGTCTCCACTGCAGCCACCCAGACTGACCCAATCGAATAATTGTTTGAAGGTTGAGAAATTGTATTGGCCGCTAAAATTCAAAAGTGGCAGTCCGTAGAAAGAAACCACAAGAAAGAAATAGCTAGGGTTCGAGAACAGGCTATTGGATTAATTACATGGTACATAGATCAGTTCTACAAGGCACAACTAAAGTAGACCAAATAGAAGGCAAGGATAGAAGAGTTGGAAGAACAAGTTCAGTTGCTAAAAATAGATAAGGAGAAGATGTTCTCCCTAGCACAGCAGGTAATGGCCTACAGACCTCCTGCACATAGCTATGCCTTCTTCCTTCATGACCAATTTCTTTTCTTTTGTCTTGAAATTAAATATAAGGAGATTTGGTAGGAAATTGAGGACCCCATTCAATTTATTTGTATTTTAAAAATTCATGATGTTATAGGACAACACTTAATGTGTGAGCTCTACATGCATGGGTATTATTTAGAGCATGATCAATCCTTTAACCTTGTTCCATTTGTGGGGGACATCCACTTAAGGGCTTTCACCTCCTATACCATCAATAAAATTAAATGGAGAAAGGCCTGGGACACATTTGAGGAAAATCTATTCAGAAAGCCATTAATGGTGAGAAGAGAGCATGGTCAGTCCTTGAACATTTAAAATAATAATTATACCTTTCTACAGATTGAGGGCCGTAAGGAACACATGAGGGCAACTTAGAAGTGGTGTGCTGACCTGTGTGTCAGCCATATTATGAAATTTTGCAAGGAAGCCTTGGATAGTTGTCAGAAATTTCTCAAGGAAGCCTTGGATAGTCTTCAGCCGTCAGGGGAAGAGAGACATTTGAGGCACCTAAATTTTCACATGCCTTAGAAATAGTGCCACGTTATGTGGCATGTATTCATACTTGTGGGGTTATATGGATGTGATTAAGATTTCAATTTCCCCTTTTATGGATGCCAGTTGAACATTATACTCTTTCTTATAACGTTGAACCCGACTGATGGAAAGAAGTTGTTTTGATAGAATTATATAAGCCACCAGGAACATAGATGGCTGTAGAATATGACCTCACACAGCTTCATGTCAATCATAGTCAGTCCAATCCGGATCTAAGGAGATGACGTGCTACATGAGGACATGTAGATAGACCAGTTGGGGGGAGATGTTGGGCACCGGATTTGTATACTTTCTTCCCTCATTTTTACCCTATCTTTCTATCTCTTTGTGCCATTATTTATCTTAAAAGCATGAGCTAAACCCTTATTCCTATATTTTATGGGATATTTTATTAATGATTTATTTTTCATGGAGGTTTTACCTTTTCGCATATTAACTCCTATATTCCTTCAGATTTGGCTATAACAGGTGCGTTGCAGCCGCAATTCAAGGCACAACCCATCATTTCCATTGTCTTCCTTATTTGTTGCTACAGAGTGACAGTTATGGGTGTATCAGCACTATCTTTGGCTTTCTTACGGTTTCTTGCTGGGCAATCCGGCTGCCGTTGTAAAAATATGTCTTTTTGTAACAATGGAGTCGTTGAGAGGAATTGGGGGTTTCAGGACTATTATATAAAGAGGCCTATGGGTTTTGAATCATGGAACCCTTTTCAGCTACAAATACTTTGTAATTAATCTTTCTATCATTAATTGAATATACAACAGCTCGTTGTTTCTCCTATAATCTTTGAGTTTCCGCAACCCTGATCCAAGAGTTGGGCCCACTCTTGTGATCAGGCGCTGTGTTCTTCTTTATTTTCTTTGCAGTACTATGTTTGGTGTGATTCTTTAATTACTGTCACAGTCGCATTAATTTTTGTGGATGCCTTTTAGTTCTGCAGTTCATTTTATTGCTGTTACAGTGGTATTTGTGTTATAGATTAAACTTGTGATCTACAGCGGACCATATGCTTGTATCTGCATATACTTGGTCATTAGTCTTGAAATAACTAATGCCCTTGGGTTGATAATTTATGTGGAAAAAGGATTGAATCTTGTTCATATCCTGACACCAATAGATCCCATATTATCAACATGAGTAGAATTCAGAGCCTCCTAATGTTTGGAAAAGCAAGATCACTTCTTCTAAAAAATGTAATCTAGTCTTATATGCAAGAGATTAAGATAATTTGTGTTACATTTAAAATGGTTCCTCAAAACATATGACAAGTGACAAAGACAAGTGTATTATTTTTGATGAATTAAGAAAGAAAATAATGTCTCCTTTAGTAACAACTCACCAGCTACTATTATAGGAAAAGGATCTATGGTATTAAAAGAGAGAATCAATGCTAAGAATGTATTGTCTTTTGATGGATTAAAAAATAATTTGTTGAGTTTTCACAAAATGTGTGACCAATGGCATGAGCTTGTTTTTAGGTCTAAAAAATCATCAGTAAAAGAATTTAGAATACATAAGACAATAATAAAAGAAACCATAACTCCCGTTAATGTATATGTCCTTGAAGGGGGGAATGAATAATTCTTCCTGAGCAAAACCAAGGAAATTTATCTATGGCATAAACAATTGGAATGACTCAGTTTCTCTCAACTATATAAATTGAGGAAGAAGGGGGATACTTGTGAAATGACAAAAATCGTACCACCTGAAAAAACATCTATAAATCATGTCAATTTGTTAAGCAGTCAAGAGTTTAGTCCAAAGATAAATCATATACTTGAGGTAAGCCTGTTGAACTAATACATACAAATTTATGTGGACTAATGATAAACAAGTCTCCTTGAGGTGAACAATAATTCAATTTATTAATTTATGATTTCACAAGGATGCGTTGGGTTTTATTACTTAATTTTAATGATGAGGCCTTCGAAAAGTTCAAATTATTCAAGGTTATGGTGGACAATGAATTGGAATTTAAATTTAAATGTCTTAGGTCTGATAGAGGAGGAGATTTTATATCAAATGAATTATTCAATTTTGTGAACAAAATGGTATTAAAAGATAATTCTCCATATCTAAAACTATTAAAACAAATGGGGTTGTAGAGATAATGAACACAAAATTTCAATAGATGGAAGTGCTATGCTATATGAGTCAGGAGTATCCCACACCTTGTGGGGAGAAAAAATATATAAAAAAA
The DNA here is from genome assembly GCA_034641835.2 of Pinus albicaulis. Lineage (NCBI taxonomy): Eukaryota > Viridiplantae > Streptophyta > Pinopsida > Pinales > Pinaceae > Pinus > Pinus albicaulis. The sequence goes on from CM076570.1 coordinate 522,645,843, forward strand.
AATTATATCCTCAAAAAGGCCCATGTACGAGTGAAAAATGACAAAACATCTCATGAAATCTGGTATGGAAAACCCAAAACTGTTAAATACTTTAAAATATTTGGAATAAAATGATTTATAAAGAGAAACAACGATAAACTTGGAAAATTTGAACCTAAAGCTGAAGAAGTAATCCTCCTTGTATACTCTTCTAGAGGTAAAGGGTGAAAATGTTATAATAAAATACTTCAAAATATTGTGGAAACTATATATTTTGTTAATGAAGAAGTGTGTTTTTGCTATCCCTTTTGGAATGTTTCTCGAGCATATAGTTTGTAAGTAAGGAATATGTGTTGATATTGTCAAGGTTGTGGTAATATTAAACATTCCACCACCGACTACTATTAAACATTCAAGATAAACTCTAGGAAATGCAACATACTATCGCAGGTTCATCCATAATTATTCTCTAATCACTGCACCATTGTAAAAAGTATTCAAGAAATATGAGCATTTTTCTTGGACTGTTGAATTTGAGGCAAGATTTGATACCCTGAAGAAAAATCTTGAAGCACACCAATCCTGGTTTATCTAGATTGGAAGAAAGAATTCCATGTTCACATATATTAATCAAGAATTACTTTAGGATTTATCATGACCCAACTAGGATAAGGTAACTTGGATCATCCCATTTATTTTGCAGCCTAGTAGAAAACTTTCTACTACGGAGAATACGTATAAAACTACTAAATGAAATGCCCTTTATATGGTGTATTCATTACACCATATAAACACATGCCGACTCTCCTTAATATTCAAACAACCCTCACATCCTTCCAACCTACAAGCTTCCCACTTCATTCTCAAGACAATAGTTGTGCGCTTACAGTATAGGCCCAACACCAACTCTAACTATTCAATGGTGAGTCCCACAGAACTTCTCACAACACACAATTCTCTCACCATTTTTCACCTCACTCTCATACCACATCAGGGATATTAAATAAACATTAATAAACACAATGAATTATCAAAGACATAAAAATGGCGGAAAAGGCTTGAGAGCCTCATTGCATTACTCTCATTCTCCTTATTCAAATAATGTGTATAATACAAATATAAATACAAGATTATATTTGTCTCAATATAGTGCGTCTATCTTGGACACTTTGGTTGAGCAAAGATATCAAAAAAACACTAATCTAGGAGCCTAACTTGTTGGAGAGAATATCTCATCCAACTAGATATAAACTGACTCCTAATTGAAAGGAACAAAATCAATGTATAAAATTAAGAATAAATTCCTAATTTTCATTATTTAATGATTTAATTATTTTTAGACTTTGAATATTTTTTCTCACATGAGAGTGAGGCTGACATCAGTCCAAACCACACTTGTCACCAACCTTGTACAATCAATACAAGAATATCTCCAATTTCAAGGCAATGTTTCACAATTTCCACATTCGTGCAAAGGCAAACATGGCAGGAGTCTAGTATGATCTTCCATACCTAGTGAAAAAGGAAGATCTTGTGTTGATAATGACAGGATGGCCCCCTATTTTGGTTACTATAGTGACAGATGCTGGTGCGACCTCATCTTCCTTCCTGCAACCATATACATCTAAGTCGCGTAAAAAGAAATACCAAAATAAGGACATGCAAGAACCAAATACCACAACAAATACAAGAACCCACCTAGGGGTACGATGGATGTGCCAAGTGTTGCGGAGATCACGGACCATGAATGCGACAACACAGATGTGCCCTTGACAGACACACGTTGAGGCACCGAGTGAGGACCTCAATCCCTGCCAGGTCCACACCAAAAATGAAAATAATCTAAGAAGACTGGGATAGAGCAATTAACCCTCACGGGTGGAGATCTGGTTGAAATTCATAACATAGTAAAGATAGTAACAGAATATGTATGGCACAACATGGAGGCGTAATACAAATCGTTCCTTGAAGATGTGCAACAAGGACTCAATGAAATGAATGCAAGCAAACGTGGTTCAAGCAAGCACATGACAAGAGAGTGCATTGGTCATTCGACACCCATCTTCTTCAAAGAGCCATGTGTTTCATGTTCTAAGAGTAGCACTTGACCTTGAAAATCTAGTGTTGCGTGCATCTATTCTTGTAAGGCTTAAGGTCAGAATTGACATGGCCATTGTACCCAGTAGCAAGCTACATTCCATGCATACCATGATTACAAATGAGCTACAATATATGGAGTACAAGGAATTGCAGGACATTGCTAAGGTCTAGAAGCAGGTTGACACATTCCATAAACAATAGTTATTTGTCGAAGAAGCCCGGAGTAGGGTGAAGACTCAGCGCGAGCAATTAGAGTCACTCATCAGTCAGTTGTGCTCCGAGATCTCAGAGTTGACAGTACCCAGTACTTCCATGGCCATTACAAATTTGGTGACTCTGACAGTCGCACTGAAAGCCTCAAGGTCAGAAATAGCCAATATACACATTGAGTTAGAGAAAAAAATTACAGATTAATAGGAAGCATTGCAGCCATAGACACCCCCAGAGGTCAGGGCACAATGCGCCATAGTATTCCATGAAGCCACTGCAAGTATCATGGGGGGTGTTGAAGCATGCAACATACTTTTTGAGGATGCCATGGGCATATTGACCTTCATTCAAGATGACCACATGATTCAATAGATGAGGATGGATTTACGCATGAAGGAGAAACACTTCAATGACATTAGAATCACTACGCTGACTCTAGTACCAAATCAAAGGTTAGCTCACTTGCAAGAAGGCTATGCAATTCAGACCAAGGTTGGTACGCTGCGCTGATGGGAGCTGCTATTAGAAGCCAGGATGAAGCCATGGGCTGAGGAAGTGCTACAATTATCATAAATCATTGACAGTGCACTGAAGGATCTCCAGTAGACACAACGAATAATTGGCCTAGAAGTAGAAGGGACGACTACAGAGAAGCTTTTGGGAGAAGATCAGAATGTCGTAGCACAACGCACCGATATCATTCATCCATTCAAGGACTGCATCCAAGTGTTGCAGACTAAGACGTAGGAAGCTAGACTAGAGTGATTCGAGGACGGGTCACTAGATTTTTTTGGGGGCCTATTGGGTTAGGGTACTCCCTAGGGTCAAGATTTGGGTACAATTTTAGCTAATTTTTTTTAAAATGTGATGGGTGCAGAAAATTAAAGGAAATTTGGGGCGGGTCAAAGTTCCTTTATAATTGTAGCAGGTTAAAGGGAAAACATAGGGCTCAAACCACGGTTTGATACCATGGCATTTGTGCGTATTAGTCCTATAAATGTGTATGTATGAAGTGGAGTTAGAAATCATCTTAGATATTATCCTGTGAATGAACTATATTATGTGATTTGTTTCTAGAAAATATGTGTTAGCCTGGATTGGACAGGCTCCTCCTGGCTTTCTGCATAGAAACCTAGTCCTGAGCTATGTGCAGGGGTCCTACTACTGTGTGCACAGAAAAATACTACAGTACTAATTAAAGATATATCAATATAGAGAATATTTTTGATGAATTTTGATCTACTTATGTGTAATGCATCAATTTATTTATATATTTGTTTTTGTTTATGAATGCACATTTATTTGAAGTTACACATATGTTAGTAGATTCCTATCTTGATTCACACACCCATGCACGAACAGAGGATAATGACACTGCAAAGTTTTAAACACATTCAATAATATACAAAATTAGTTATGTTTTATGATCCCTGCATGTGATAAAATTTATTAATATAAAAAATAATAAAATAATTCTTTTGACATTATACATACCCTTAGAAGATTTAAATGGTCATGCAGTTTCAACCCCGACAAATGGTCATCGACGGTGAAGTAGTGTAGTAGTGAAGACCCGTATGAAGATGGCACCCTCACACCTATTATAACTTCCTTTGGCAAATAAATATCATATATTTTTTAAATCCATGGGACATCACCTTCTTTGAAATACCATTTAGAGGGATGAGCAGCTACCTCTGATCCTATGCTTTTTAATCATCTTGGCCAATGTTTATTTCCAAGTTTTGAAGTAATAAGATCTTTCCTAACAACCAATGTGTCACTTTGTTTCGATTATATGTTCCTCCATAAAGAATATGAAACATTTTTAAATATATGCATGGGATCTAATAAGTGGGTAATCATAAGATGATCCCAATATGGGAATTTATAAAAGATTTATTTGCTTTTCATCCCAATGGGAAATTTCTCAACATAGGTGTCGAAGAATTACTGATCATCGAACATAGGCTCCCCATTTGAATCGAACATTGCTATGAACTCCTTCTCCTTCTCTCTCTCACATTCTTTAATCCACTCAATTGGTGTCATTATTGGAGGCCTTTGGGTTCTCTCTTGTTTACCATTAAAAGCAGATGTTTCTCTTCTCTACAGGTCTTATTATGGGATGAATACCCTGAAACAGTCATACACTAGCTTTCATAGGTCATTGGACCATCTAGCTTTCAGAGAAGGTCCATAACATTTACATCCAAAATACCCTTTTTTACAAGACCTGCAAAATTATTGTATACAATATGCATGGCACGTTAAAGAATATCATATTGAAGATAAGAACAATTACAAAAAATTAAATAACTAATATGTGAAAGAATATTGTTATGTATATAAGCAAATCAATAAACATTTAATTTACCAGAGAAAACTCCTAAGACTGGATAATCATGTGTCGTGTAAGGACATATAACATACAACGTAAAAATCATCTCTATTGCAATGGGACTTGATACATCATATAAATTTATCCCATCCCATAATTCCTTCAATTAATCTACTAATGGTTGTAAGTAGACACCCATATTCTTCACTTGTCTTCTACTAGGGACTCTGAGAGCCAACATAAGATGTTCATTCTTCACAGAAAACCATGAAGGGATATTTTTATTGATCACTACTATAAACCAAACAAAATAGTTGGTGTTCTCGAGAGAATATGGGTTGACTCCATTGATGGCTATGTTGAGTTGCAGACTTCGTACTTCATCCTTGAATTTTTCAGGCCATGTATCCTCTATATGCTTCAGGGATATTGAATATGTTGGGATTCAGATAACTCCTAGCTCACTTATGTGTGAGGCATGCCATAACTACATCGTAGCTAATTCTTTTCAACGAAAGAGCCTTTGAATCCTTGGGATTATAGGCATGTGCCTCAATATCTTAAAAGGAGTACCACATGATTTACCCTTCTTTTTTTATTTATCATACCTTTCATGCCCACATTTAAGACATATATCTTTGTCTGCATATTTCCCTCTATATAGAATACAATCATTTGGACATGCATGATATGATAGTACTCAACACCCAACATTTTGAACAATTGCTTTGCCTCTTCACAGCTATGAGGAAAGACATTATCACTCGGAAGAACCTTATTTTTGAATAATCAATAGTTGGTCAAGGAAAAAATTAAATATACATTAATGATGATATAATTATTAACATTCATAAAATTAACCATTTGTAATGTTCATTGTGTGATTATATTTCTCAAAATATAAGGGATGACTTGATGGTCAATTACCTCAAAATTTCCGAGAAACATGCATTCGAAAAGAAAAAAATTGATTTAAAGTTGTATAGTAACTTCGTTGTTCCCAACTGGGTATAATTTGACTAGCTGCCAGGACCAAAGAGAGGGGTGGTGGAAGAAAATTTAAGGATTTCGAAAAAGGTGTCAGTGATATGAGCATCATCCCCTGGTTGATCATCATTTTAGACTGCAACTAACAACATTGTCTCCATGTCAGTCATATCCCTTAATAAATCATCCATACCAACCTCTATTTGATTGCCTCCATTGTCAGCCTATGAATAACTACTATTTTTGTAGTCATTCCTAATTAGTGAATCTAGACGTACTGGGAATTGAATAGGTGGTTGATTCAACCATTCTTGGTATTGTTCCTCTCTGATTTTTTCTCTTAACTCAACATTCTATCAATTTTAAATTATCGTAGGGTGCAATGGAAGATGGTAGGTAGGTCGCTCATCATCACTAGAATCATAATAATTTCAAGAAATATATTTGAACATGATTAGTACAAAATCGATGATCTCAATTAGTAAGAACGTCGACAATGAATGATTAATTTGTTTCACGTTAAAAGAATTACATCATTAATATAAGAAATAATTATTACCACCATCATTATCCCATGATTGTGTCTAGAAGATGCAATGTTAAAATTTGCAGGGTGAAGCAGTTGTCCATTTTCATCTACCAAATCTGCCTTGCGGTATGCTCCCCATGATAAGACCTTCTGACATTTTGGAGTTGCTTGAATAATTTGTGCCTTTGAACATGATTCTAAATGTGCATGAACCTACAAATTTTTATATATTAATTTTATTCAGTTGATTGACATGGATAGAAAAATAAATTCAATTATATAATGAAAATATAAATAAAATATGAAGTAAATATTACGTCTGGAGATGGATAGGGAAAACTCTACACTAGACTTTGAGAAATATTATGGAATGAGTTGGATTTTTAATAATTGTCCATTTGATATAATTATGAGATTTTCTCCCTGCATTTGAGCAAAATCAACAATAAATTTTGGTGTACATACCTAAAAGTAATTTCAGTGCCTTAAAAATGGACTTTTTGTTATCAGTGCTAATTTTCAATTAACAACACTGGTGTGTTTTCATGACTGTGCATTGGTGTCATGTTATGAATTGATGCACCTGTGCGGTTTTTTAACAAGCGCATAGAATATCACGAAAAGAAAAAAAAAATTAAGTGAAACAAAGGTAGTAAATTGAAAAATGGCCGGAAAATTATTTTCAAAAATATAATTTCATAAAAAAATTCATTAAATAGTAAAGGCTATTGATTATTTAATTATTTTTGCAAAATCTTTCACAAAAGGATTTGCACGAGAAACATACCTGGAGCAAGAGAGAACAAGAGCACTGTGGAGCAGCAAAATACTTTCAAATAGCAGCACTCTTCAGAGAATCAGAATTTGAAACATTTGGTGATTCACACAAAAGCCTTGTAGTATAGTAAAAATGTTAAATTTTACTGTAATAATTGTTTTTTGTACAGTTTTTGTTGGATTTAGTACATGCATAGTAAAAATTTTAATTTTTACTGTGAATTTTTAGAAAATAAAAATAAAAATAAATAAATAAATAAATAATCATTTTTTATGTTAAACCCTTGTTTGTTCTTTTTTCTGCCCTTTCTTCTTCTTGTTTCTTTGAATTCATAATTAGGTATTTTCATGTTATATTTATAGGATTTTTATTGCTATACATATAGGCAGATGACATCTCATCCACAGGACCACTTGCAGAGTTAGATCTCAAACCATGTCAGTCCTTGCGTGATTTTTCAAAAAACAGATTTTTTTAATCGGTGCACCCTATGTAAAATAGTGCACCAGGAGCGTACTGTTTGATAAAAATAGTTTTTTTATTAATTTATGTTTGTGCTAATCGGTGCACCGATTAACATATAACACACCGGGTCTCCTTAATACAACACTATACGGTGTTTCTACTATTTTTGTGGTGCGTTGATAAGAACATGTTGCATTGCCTTCAATACGTACTGTTTGGAAAGCACACCGTTTTCTTGATTTCTTTTATTTACCTGAAAATTTTTTGATTTATTTATAAAATATATTAATGAATGGTATGGTACAAGTTTCATATTGATAAGGAAATGGATGACAAGAAATCAAGTAACAAAAATACTGACAGCACATCGAGAAAAGCAAAAAAGGAAAGCTCTTTGTAAATTATTTACAAAAATGATTATTTTTGAACTATATCTAAGCTTAACTAATATGTATTGTTTACTATGTATCATGAAGAACCACAAAACGACGAAGCTTGATAAGATTATTTCAGATCTAAGAAGATAAGAGCGTAAAATCTTGTAGAAAAATTGTAGAAGGATGAATCAGGTGAATGAAAAAATACTATCGATCCAATATGAGTTTATTTTTTGAATTCTAATTAATAATTTACTTTAAAATATTAGATAACATGTTTCAAACAATCTATTAATTAACATATGTTTAGTGTTCTACAGGAACCAACAACGAAGAAAAATAATGTCGTTGTAAGAAAAGAAAAAAAATAGAACATGCAAATGAAAATGAATTGCTCCTTAGCTCATCTGGGGTGGTGCTGGAGGTTAACGAAAGGGGGAAAAACTTTACAAAATTTTGAGGGATCTAGTGGAATGAACATATAGACGTTCTTTCCACTTAAAATAAAAAAATCAATCCAATGATTAGAAGAAGAAAATTTTATTTAAACTACAAGATGAGTTTCCAGAGAATTGGTCAATGAGACATGTGAGACTTTTAATACAAAAAATGTACAACAAAAAAAAAGAAGGAATGAAAAATGAATGTTCCTTTAAAAACAATTTCTAGAAATATATGTATATATTACTAGAAAGAAACCAGTTATAAATATCACTTCTGTTATATTTACTTTTCATATTTCAATATAAAAATTAAATAGTTTATTGTCATGTTACATTTTTAGGAAGATTATGAAAATCTCAAAGGATGAACAAGAAGATTCAGAAATATGCCAATAGGAATGTCCAAAAATATGTACAAGGAGATGGTCAAATAATTGGACATAATTGCATCGCACGAGGAGCCATATCAACATCGACATGCTTCAAACGTAATATGTAATCATTTAATTTTTTGATTAGGTACAATAAATAAACAATTTAGCATTAAATATTAATTTTCAAGTATTTTCTTGCAGAAAAGAAAAGAAAGTGGAACCCATTCAGCACATAAAAGAAGATGACAAGGAAGAAAATGGTTGATATCTATGTTTGTGAGTAATTGTTACATCCTTATAACAACTTAACTAGATTTCATTTTTGTATATTTTAAGTTGTTTGCCAACAATCATCATTGAATGCCTTCAAATAGGTGCTAACATACAAAGAAGAACTATTAGATGAATTGATTGACATTGGGTTAAATATTGGTTGTCATTATATGTTGGCATATCAGAAATTAATTGTGGAATTCGTAAGCATCTGTATTTTTTTACTTCGCTCCAGCTATAATTAATAGACCAAAAAAAACTTTTATATTAAATGTGTGATTTGTTATGGGGTATAAAATCTATAGGAAACAAAGTATGGAACTATGCCAACAAATGAATTGTTGAAAGAGGGAATGAAATTTGGTTTTGAAAGAATGTGTATAGTTCATGAGTCAATTCTTGCTATGGTACATTTATTTTCGATTTACATTGATGTATATTATTTAATATCGAATTTTTAATTATTCTCACCAATATATATATATATACTCATTATAATTTATTTTTATATTTGTAGGTGAAACTTGAAGAAGAAGAAAACAATCAAAACAGTGAACAAAACATTCCTCAAAATAACCCAAGTCATGGAAGTAGTTGGAGCAATGACAACAGTTCCAACGAAGAATTATGATCAATATGTTTGGATATCAAAGCAAGGCATTGTATTTTTTGAAATATTAGTCTGTGAAATCAGAAATTTTGTTTAATTTAATGGACATAGTGTCCCAATTGAAAGATAGAGGGATACCAATGATTGTCCCATTTTGTATGAAAAAGAGTGTCTTATTCATATATATATATAATAAATTACGTTTTAATTTATTCTTTTGCATTCTCCATTTTAGTTTTGAAATGTTACGCCACTAATCAAATATTATAATGAAGAAACGTGAAATATGATGATATGATGTAACAAATTAATCCAAACATCACATTCAAATGCAATAATAAAAATTTAATTGATATGAATATTGTTATAAGATATGTGTCGACTTTTGATGAATAATGAATTTAAAAAATGACAATAATTGCACTGTTAGATGTCGATGTTTATAAGAAATACTAAATGAACACCGGTGTGTGTTAGTTAATATGCACCTATGCATTTTTATTATAATTCAATCAGTGTGTTTGTATTATAATGTGCACCGGTGCGTTTCTATGACCTATGGTCACTGCACAAATACCAATACCAATTAGAACGTGCGATGCAATTTCTTGACGACTATCACTCCGGCGGTCCGATAGGTGTTGCATGCCCCAGTGCAGTTTTCCTTTAGGGCTCTATTGTGTTTTTATAACTTAATGGATCAGTGTGTTTCATCACCTACAGGGCTCAGTGCGGTTGTACACCTTAATGGCCCGGTGCATGTACAACTTCCATCGGCCTGGTGTGACTGTCTTTCTGACACGCACCAAGCCATTGCTAAACGCCCTGAGGCATCCGAAATTTGTTTACCATCCCAGTGCTTGGTAGGTTTATAGTACCAGTGAATTCATAGTAAAACACACTAGTGCATTGACACCCAATGCATGCACTGATGAGAAAAAAATCTGTAACAACCTCCGACAACACAATATTTTTTATTTTTTTGAAATTCCATTAGAAGCTACGCCAAAACCTTTATTATCGAAAATGGATGCTGTAGCAAATGTTTTTTTTAACAATTTTGGCCAATTTTGTGACACTAAAAACCTCCTTTACAACCTCTGCTAGAGGGTATTTTCCTTGTAGTGTTAGTAATACACTGCAACTGAGACTTGAAATTTTTGAATTCTGATACCAGGGTTTTCTTAATATCATCCAATGAAAAAACCTGATTAGTTAAAGAATACTTCATGTACCCTGTCAACACAATTTCTCAAATAAGTGTAATGAGTTGTGCCTTCCTTACATCTTCATCAGTAATCTGTCTTGATTTCCATACTCCATCTGCTACAAACCAAAACTGCTTAGGATCATTTGATATGCGTCCTCTAAAGATAGTTATCTCAATATCATGAACCATATTTCTTCACGGGGGGTTAGGGGGATGGAGACGACGTGTATTGGAATTAAGGGGAGGGCGACGGGGGGTAAGGGGAGTATAGGGATGGGGAAGCACAAATATACCTTGATTATCATCAGCTGCTAACTTTGACGCGCCTTTAGGTTGGGAGGGGGAACATCGCAGGGTTGCAAGGTTTCTTCCTTCTTCTTCACTCTCGGATTCACCTAAAAAGAGACTATAACCAATTTCAATAAATATATTAAGTTGAAGATCTATTCTGTACCGCTTTCCACTTCGCTCCAGTCTTCGACTCACAGTTACTTCTTCCTCCAAAAATTAATATGACTACATTTTTAGCTAGCCCTTTCCACACAAAAGAATTTTAATCCACAAATTCAAATAATTTAGGTACTTACCTTGCAGTCCCTTGAAAAAACTTCGCTTAGCTTCACTGTAAGATATAGTCGTGTCTATGGAAAATTCAGTGATAAAGCCTCCCGGGATATTGTCAATCCCAAAATCAACATCTCTTGAGATGTTGTTTTTGGTATCCTTCAATCACTATATCAATTCAAGTCTCCACGTAGTAGGCTCGTCTTTCTCAAAATAAGTCCTATTCTCAATCAACCTTGATATCCATTTATATATTTCATTAAAAAAATACGCGAAGAAAATCTCGTGTTTTTCTATGAAAATATAAATTTGCAACCAGGTTTCAATCGTTAACCGCATATTTTTGTTTCCCTGAAATGCGAATTCTCGTTATTTCTAATCTACAAATTCTTGCATCTCCTTCTTCGATGGATAGCACATCCACATGTCCCTCAAATAGATCTCATTCCTTGCAACAGAACCGTGTGTTGGCTCAGTTAGGTTTGACCAAGGTTTGGCTTATACTTCACACCAAAAAAACCCTTGGACATCGGCCTTTTCAACAATGACCTGCAGGTAGATCACAGTCTCACCCGAGCTGGATATGGGTGGTTCCAGACCCAATTTTTTGCAACCTTTAGGGACTAGGTGAGGTGGCTTTTAGTTCATTTCTTTATATTTTCCTTAGTCTTATAACATGCATATCACTACTGCACAATGTATTCTAACTACTTACTTTGTCACATTCAGTTTAACATAGACATATTACAAAACAATATAAGTTGCGACAATTATAAATCATTACTTCATATCCACAAATAAACAAAAAACATAGAAATACACACGAATATATATACATAATATTGCCCAAAACTTCTTCTTCTTCATTAAAATGGATATTTCAATACATTCACTTCTTCGTCATGCACACACAATAGTAGGTGGTATACACACTAAGTTGTAGACTCTTACAAGGTGTTCATGCACTCAGCTGCAGAGCCTTTCCCTAAGGCCCAAAACACAAAAATAGAACAAAAGATCTAATCACTTGTGCTCATAAATACATTATTCATCATAACTTTGACAAAACATTAAATCTTTATATTTAACATTCCAGAGCTACAAATCCATGGTCCAAATACTATGTTCCCCACAAAAAAATCAACTAAAACTCTAAAACCTATTACAAAATAAGGGGTTTTGACCCACTCCAAAGCCCCTAGAACATCGCGTGGTACTGCCCACTTCGCTCCTCAAAATGAGATGTATTTGACTAAAATTGGACCAACTTGGGTCGCGCCGAACACGTACCACTTCTCATGCTTATTCAATTGATTATATTACTTTCATGTTGTTTCATGTTCATGATGGTGACCCTAACCGTGATAATGTTAATGGGTACAATGGTAAATGACTTTGTGGAATGAAATGCACCAATACTTAGATTTTCTTTGTGCATAAAATTAAATGGGTGAGTATTGAATACATCTTCTTGTATCATCTGATATCCCCATTGTGGAATGGTAATTTATTTTGAATTATCAGTGTTCTAACTCTCCTCTTTCATGGAGAGTGTTCCTGTAAACAAGGCTTCTTAGTTCCGGTCTCTCCGTTCATGTCTAGGTTGCCTCTACGAGTTTGACATGGTTAATAATTTTTACATTTCAAGTTCTCTAAAGTTATTTATTTTCTTTTACTTATTCGGTAATGGCAATAGTTTTTCTAGTTATATGTCATGGAAGCCCTTGATTTACCATTTAACTATGTTTTTATTTTCAGGTATTTCGAGGAATGACATGGCTTTGTTCTCGACACATGTAACCTAATAATTCGAGTTAATTTTATTATGAATAATCACCGAATAATTTTCCAGTATCGGTTGGTTTTCTTGGATTTTTTTTTACAAATTTATCTTATATCTGTTATCCTCCTCACTTGAAAGTATGGTGAATGTGCTCCTTCTTTCATTCATCCCTATGTTTTGGTAATATGTTGGGCTTGAAATTCTAATAGTACAATATGATATTATAGGTTAGTTGCATGCCCATGCCTCTATCAAGGAACATCTAAGTGTATTCTTGTTGGGGCTCTCCTTTAATCGTTGGGATTCAGCTATGATAACCTTAAATTTTTTCCTACTGACTTAGTTATGAAGTATACTTGTCCCATTGAGTGGACCTATAACACTTCAACTTTAAGTGTTATTAACACAACAAAATTTATGATGAATGAAAATTAACTTTCCTATTGTATCTTTTATTCCATTGTTGCGCACTATTTAACTTGGGATGATTTTTCTTGCCTCCCTAAACGTATTGATGAAGTTATGTTTCTCAGGGTTTCTAGTTGAAATGTGTATTCATAAGTTATCTTAGTTAAAATGATTGTCACCAGATTCCAAATTATGGCCCTATTTATATTGATAGGTATTTCATATTTTTCTTAGTTTGCATCCCTCATAATTCCTCTATTTACTGTTGTTCATAGTGAATGCATTATCTCTAATGTTTAATAGGTTTTTAGTTTTCCATAATATGGAAATGCACACTTTTTTTTTCAAAAGTTGTATCAGATAATGCTTACCACAATTAATCACGATATGTAGAATTTAAATTAACTACAACGTTTCGTTACGTGTATTTTCCTATTCATATTAGCTCCTTTTTACCTTTATACAAAATAGGTAATAGTCAGTTCCATCCAGAAATAGAATTTTCCGGTATAACTTCCTTTTGAATTATGTATAATCCATTTTTGTAACCATTAATCATATAACGATCCATCACTCGTAAAAGTGGAAAAATATCGCTAAAGTCTTTGTTTCATGACCTGAACTTTAAATAAGTTAGTTTAACATATAGCTTTGTTTATGTTTTATATTAGTTATAGGCCATTTTTGTATGATTTGAATTGCTGGAGTGTCTCCTAATTTAAGACTTCTGGTTTTCCAATTTCTTCCTATTTTTCATCTTTATCACTCCTAACTTGCGACAAAAAACGTTTTCGTAGGTTATAAATTATAACCCATCATTAATTGGAACACATCATAATTATATCTCTTTTTCAATACGATCAAGTTCAGATCGTATTGATTTACACACTCTTTTTAGTAATAATGAAAATACTACACATTTGGCCTCATACAATAAGCATATAGGAAATCAAGTTATTTACATCTTGACCCCCTTATGATTTTCAGTAAAAATAAAGTATAACTCGTTCGTAATCAACTGACAAATATTATTAAATTTATAGCTACGTGGTGAAGATTTGACATGACCATAAACAATAACTTCATACAGCAAAACATTTCTACAACTCATTTCTAATTTATGTTAGTGCTTGATCAAACTTTATCAATTATGAGCTTAGGGTTATCAACCCTACCTTTCCATGTTTCACTACTCTATCCACGTAATTAAATTAATACAAAATTAATATAACTAGTATCCTATATCAGATCTAAATGATTTGATACAAGCAGACTCAACAAAATATGCAATTATACCTCTTAACAACTTAATAAAATCATTGTCCATTCAAGGTGCAGGTATGACTCAATAATTACAATTTGTCATCATATTAACTACAAAATTATGATTAAAAAAAAAAAAAACCCACCAACTAGAAATTCTGATTGTAAGCAACATGATTAATTTGGAAACAACAAATTTCCACTCAACCATGAAGTGTCACCTTTGGTTCTCCCTCGAGCTGATATATTTTCTCCCATAATAAACAACACCTTGTGATTCTTGGTGAACGTATTTTATGCCTTGATTCCCTAACATAATTTCCTGCGTCCCACTTTCTAGGATCTTCCAACTCCATTCCCTAGGATTTTTATTTATTTTTTGAAAAAATATTGTCCTTTTTCATTAAAGCCCGCCTTTTCCTCCCACAATGCTTTATTCACCCTTACTCAGTGTTCTTTCCTCACTCAGTGATTTAATAGAATTTTCTCTTCGAATCCTATTAAATCTTAACAGAAAACCCTTAGAGATTTTTAGGAGTATATTAAGGAAGTCTTGTTCAATCCTATCCGTCCACATTGGTTTCTAGATTAGAATAACGATCTCATTAACTCAAGTGTTTTTTTCCAAGTAAACCTTCGAATTTATTTATTTTTAATTATAAAACATATTTATTACATCATCATGGCTTTCTCACCATTACTAAAAATAGTTCATTGTAATTGTTACACTAATTTTTGGTCATCTAACTTGTTACTATTAAATGGACTAAAGTACACCATGTAAGACAAATTTTACCATAGTAAAATTTCTTTCACTATGAAAAATAACTTAATAAATCATACTTTATTAAGTTATTTATGGTCTAAACATGAAACCGTATGAGGAATAATTAAATAAATGCTTATTTTTTTTATTTTCCTGAAGGGATAACTAATCAAACCATTGTTTAATTCATATTCCTCTTCATATTTATCCCAAAAAAGGAAAATAAATTAGATAAATCACTATTTATATTATTATTTTCTAGGAATAATTATTTAAATCATTATTTAATAATATTTCTTGTTAAATTTGACTAAATCATTTAAAAATAATTGAATAAATCACTATTTATTTAGTTATTACTTAACCACATTCTTAAAATAATAAATAAATCATTTATTTATTTATTATTTCTAAATAAATGGTTTTGACCAAAAATATAGATCAAGAGTGATCTCAAGGAAACAAAAGGTAGTGAATGAATGGAAAAACTCTTTTATTTATAACTAAATATTGAGTTAATCTAGATATCGGTGCATAGTTAAAATATTATTAACCAAATCTAAATCCAACTTTTATGGAATATTTTATTATTTTTGTTGGAGAGAAAAGGAATTTGAATTTGGTCAAATCCCTTTATGAAGAAATAATAAATAAATAAATTACTTATTTATTATTTTAAGAATGTGGTTAATTAATAATTAAATAAATGATTATTATTCAATTATTTATAAATTATTTAGTCAAATTTAACAAGGAATATTATTAAATAATGATTTATCTAATTTATTTTATTGTTTTGGGTTAAATATGACCAAGAATATGAATTAAACATTGGTTTAATTAATTATCCCTTGAGGAAAATTAAAAAAAAAAAAGGATTTATTTAATTATTCATCATGGAGTTTCCTGTTTAGACCATAAATAACTTAATAAAGTATGGTTTTATTAAATTATTTTTCATAGTGAAAGCAATTTTACTATGGTAAAATTGGTCTTACATGGTGTACTTTAGTTCATCCAATAGTAACATGTTAGATGCCCAAAAATTGGTGTAACACTAATTAAATAATATTTACATAAACACACAGGGTATACATCTTCCCCATCTAAAAAATATAACACCATCCTTAGTGTTTATTATTTTACGACCTCATGTAGGAATAATGTTGGGTAGGTATCTTTCATAATATCCTCATGTTCCCAATTAGCCTCTTTACATGTAAATTTCCTCCAATGCACTTTAACCTGAGTGACAACTCGATTCTAAAGCCGGGTCTCTTTTCGATCCATAATACAGAGCGGCTCTGGTAAAAAGATTCCTTCGGGTTCCACCTGTATCAAATTTCAGTCAACTACATGAGAAGGATCATGGATATATTTTTTAATAATGATACATGAAATACGTTATGAACTTTAATTTTATTGGTGAGAGCCAACCGATATGCCACTGGACCAACTCGGTCCAAAATTTCAAAAGCCTCGTAGAATCGTGATGACCATTTGCATAGTTGTCGATTCTTAGAATATTTTTCCTAGGTTTTACTTGCAAGCCAACTTTGAATTCTTTATGATTCATATTCCTATATACACAACTATTTTTTTGGTCTTGTGTTGTTTTAATGTTATGCCTTATCGTTCACACTATCATTTCCATTTCTTGCAAATCTCCAGGTTCTAATATTAACTTATCTTCTAGTTGTTCCCATATGAGTGGCGTATGACATTTTGGGCCATATAATTCTTCAAAATGAATCATTTTTATGGAGTCTTGGTAGTATGTTCAATAGGAAAATTGTGAGAAATGCAGAAAATCCTCCCACTTGGTAGCTTTCTCCATGACATACATCTGTAGCATATATTTTAGGATATGATTTACCCTATTTGTCTCTCCATCCATTTGGGGATGGTAAGCATTAAATTGAGTTGACTGAATCCCTCACCCTAGACAAAGTAATGTGGGGAAATTAATTACTAATAAATTTTGAGATGGATATCTCAATGGAGAGAGTGAATAAGGGACTCTTAGCCTTGAACTAATTTAATTTTTTGGTATGAAAATTATTTTTTTCATATGGATTTTATGGAATTCTTGAGATCATATTGAATGAATTGTAATGCGATGGTATTTTCTCCTTAACTGAATGTAGTTGAATTGAATGAATGATTTCATATGTAAGTGGGTTTTCAAACCAATTTAGATGTTTTTGTACTGTTAAATTGAGAGGATTTTATGAATGGTAATAAAAAAATTTTAACTACCTAAATATGTTTATTTTAAACAGAAATACTTAGTTGTATCATGGAGTATAAGCATGATGAAGGGTGAGAATATTACCACCTGAAATATACCTCAAATTTATCAGAAGAGTCTCGTGTGTGATATATTTGGATTTTGTGTGGAGAAAGTTTGGCAGAAAAATATTGGATTTAAATTTTAGAATATATCTCATGAGAGCTCTATTTTTTGTTACAAACATGGTAATGAATCTATCTAGGAGGTAAAGATAAATACTATTGATGGGCCTTAATATTAAGATATTGGAACTCCTAAGGGGCTCAAATTTAATTATAAACCTAGGGTTCATACAAAATTAAGAGGTATTGGTAGTATATTTACAAAAATAAATTTTCTACTTAGGTTGGTATGATGTAGTGAAGATAATTTAAGATTCACAAAGACCATTGTGCTACACGAAATACTTGAAAATTTTATTTAGTGAAAAATTGACCTATTCTAACTTGCAGGAAAGGAAGTATATGAAATAGAACGTACTCTATTGTAGAAAATTAAATGATAGAAAGGAAACCATAATCTAATTGCAGGAAAGTGAATATTGGAATGAAACCCTAATCTAATTTGTCGAAAAGTAAATGGTAGAAAAAAACCCTAGTCTCACTTGTCGAAAGTAAATCTAGGCTATTGGACGAAATGAAATGACTAAAGTAAACCCCATTCCACTAGCAAGAAAATACTACAATAATGTTGAAGCTAGATTGTTACAGACCATTCTGTCACCCTTAAGCAAAAATCCCTAAATATGAATTTCACGTCATCTCTTACACTTTGCATTAATCCCCTATAAGGCAAAAAGAAAAATAGTTTCCAAAAGTTAAAATAATATTGTATTGCATTGGCTCAAAAATCTAATTTAAGGCTTCATTGAACATAGCTTTATGACAGCCTATGATGGCATAGGTTCCAAAAATGCAACTTGTGTTGGCCATCACAACCTGTAATGACCAATGCAAGTTTCATGCCTGAAAACTTTGCCAGCGTAGGTTATCATAAGGCTAAGTGTGATGAAGTCTTAAATTAGGGTGATGATCCAATGTAATCCAAGATTCTTATAACTTCTGGAAATATTTTTTCTTTTGGCCTTGCAGGGGATTAATAAAAAGTGTAACGGGTGACAAGAGATTTAGGTTTAGGGCCTTTTTCTTAATTTCAACAAAATGTATTGTAACAATCTACCTTCAACATTCTTGGAGTATTTTCTTGCTAGCATAATAGGGTTTACTTCACTCATTTCCTTTCCTGCAATAGCCTAAACTTACTTTCCACAAATCATATTAGGGTTTTGCTCCATCATTTACTTTTCTACATATAATATTAGAGTTTCATTCTATCATTTACTTTCGTGAAACCATATTATGGTTTCATTTATGTCATTTAATTTTCAACAGTAAAATATTGTCTATTTCAAATATTTCCTTTCTCGCAATCTTGAATAGGTTAGTTTGTAATTTACTAAAATTTTCAAGTATTTCTTGTGTCATAGTGGTATTTGTGCATCTTAAACTCTCTTCACTACATCATATCAACCTAAGTAGAACATTTCTTGTTGTACATATATTATTCATAACTCTTAATTTTGGACGAACCCTTGGTTGATAATTAAATTTCAGACCCTTAGGAATTCCAACATTGTAATATTGAGGTTGATCAGTAGTATTTATCTATTTCTATTGGATAGATTCAATGCCACAATTGTAACACAAAATAGTGTTCTCATTAGATATATCCTAAAATTTCATTCAAATGTTTTTTTCCAAAATTTCTTCATACAAAATATAACCCTTACAATCATGAAATTCTTCTCATAAAGTTGAGATATTTTTCAAGTGGTAATATTCTCACCATTCATCATTTCGTATTCTCCATGCAACACCCAAGGAATTATATTGAAAATATACATATTTAGGTAGTCAAATATTTTTTTATTTATTCATTAATAAACTCCTTTCAACTTAAACTTACAAAAACATCTAAATTGGTTTGAAAAACCATTTACATATACAATAGTTCATCTAATTAAACTACATTTAGTTGAGGAAAAAACATCATTAAATTACATATTCATTCAATATAATCTCAACCATTCTAGAAACATTCTAGAAAATCCATATGAAAAACATAATTTTCATACTAGCAAATTAAATTAATCCATGGATAAGAGTTTCATATTCACTCTCTCCCTTGAGATATCCATCTTGGAATTTATTAGTAATTAATTTTCCCATTTTATTTTCTCTAGGTTTAGGGATTCACACAACTCACTTGAATACTTCTTAAATTTTCAAAATATTAATAATCAACGATGTCCATGACTATTAGTCATACAAACTTTCATCCATTCATTACATCAAGAATATCCATGCATTACCTCAATGTGTTATCCATCATAATTTTTTTGACTTATGAATGTACTACTCACTTATCCAAACCCATACATTATGATAGCTAAGACATGCACACATTTCTAATATCTTTACTAAATCTTATGTGTTGATAGATTTCTTCCTTAATCATTCTTGTATTGGGTATTCAAGTAATATAAATATATAAAATATATACAAACTCAAATTTAAGGAATTATTAACTACTTCCATCAACATATCAATTATTGTAGCACAAATCATTTTCATACTTGCATTGTTGTCATCAACATCTATACTTGGTTGATGATTTCTAAAGGAGTCCAACTAGCTCATTCATTATCTTTTCTTGACAAATGTTTTCTTACCATTGTTATCAATGTTAATTTATCACTAAAGAGACTTCCTTTTCTCTGATGCAGGAGAATCCAACTAAAAAAAATAACTACAGCTGGAACAGGTTACTTTCTGCTAGGCATAAATAAATCTTTGATTTAGTCTTTTGTTTTAAAAAGTTAAATTCGGCTAACACATCCATTGTAATTTTTCAGTTAAGAATAGTTAGGTGAAAAATAGGTAAATGTTAAAATTAGTTTTACGGGACAGTTCTGGAATGGAATGGAAATTTCTCAACCACCTGGGGACTTTGGGATGGTATAAACCAACCCAAATCAACCCAAATGGGGGTCTACCATCCTAAGGGAGAATAAGAGTTAGAAGAGTTGGATTGACAATCTCTTTGTGTGTGTGTGAATAAAATTCATTGTTCAAATTCTCTTTTCAATAAAAGTGATTTTTCTGTGTTTTGAGGCTAATCTGAATATCAAAATGTGCTATGAGTTTAGATAACCTATAATTTCAGACACGACGAAGTAAAATTGAATCAAGCGAGAAAAATATACTGGAAATGGAATCACAGTCGAATTGAGTCAAGCAAGAACAATATATTGGAAACGGAATCACAAGTACACTTGAAAATCATTTGATAAAAAATTCCACATTAGTCTTTCATTATTAAAATTCTGGAATACAAGCCGAATTGGGATGCAGCGTCGGAATAATATAAGCTAATTTAAAACAACATTGAATAACGAACCTAGTAAGGGTTTTAAAAATTTACAAAATGATAAATAGCTAGGGTTTATACCCTGCTTTGAAAATTGTAAGAACACCAAATCACGGAAAGGACACTGGCTACGGTCTTACCCTGTTACAAAGTAAGCCATTAATAAATCAAAAGAACAAATCTATTCGACAGTTAGATTCCTCGAATCCTTCTTAGGGTTTTATGATCATAAAAATCAAAAACTACAAGAATGCAAGGGAAAGGTCCTACCCTGTTGTACAGGGAAGACTTGGACCACGGAAATAGTAGGAGGTTGCACCAGGTTTGATACCTGCACTCCATAGAAGAACTCCCAGAGTTTTAGAGAGGAAGTATTTAGTTGATACAAAGGAAATTGAACAAGGGATAGAGAAGAATATTGACAATGGCTTACCTGAAGTAGCAAACCCCAATGTACCATGGATGAAGTATCAATGAAAAAACAAACATAAATCCATTATAGTGAAGTCCAGGAGGATGTCACCTGCTTGTCAAGGCACCTGAAGGTTAGTAAGGAAAAAACAAAAAGCAAGAGTAAGAACCAGAATGCGAAATTACCTTTTTGCAATAGAAGCTAAGCTGCCCCGGAATGATATTAACATGTTTTGAATGTAAAAAAGACGGGTTTTAAAACCACAGTCAGATTAATGAAAATGACAGATAGAGATAGAATAATAATGAGGAAATAAGTGACAGTGTTGCCGAACATACCACATATTCTTCATGAAGACGGATGCTCCACAAAGAAGGAACCAAGTTCGACACACACAGTCAGACAACCTACTAGAGTTTTAGGTAGCCACAGGGTTGAAACCCATGATCAACATTTCCTCTCAATCCCTTGTGATGAAAGTCTAAATGAAACTCAAACCCTAAAACAAGAAAGTCAAACACATTTAAAATTCGAAGCTTAGCCCACGGGTTTGTGACTGTGATCACATTGTGTCAAGAGTATTATGAAAGGGGCGGGTTAAAATATTTTTATTCTAAAAAAAAAATAAAAAATGTTTTAGTAAGTTTTTAACCAAGTTTTAAATGAAAGCATTAAATATCATCCTCATGTCCCCACCAATTGTGGTATTAGAGTAGTTTATCTTCCTAAGTGAAAATGGAGGTAGGAATAAGAGGTCGAGGTAGAGCTTCAAGGGGAACAGTAGATGAAGGACTGCGAGAAGAGATCAAGACTCTGTCAACACGCTTGGTAGCAGTGGAAGCAGGAAGGCGTAGGGATCCTAAAGGTGGAGATGGCAGTGAGAATGAAACAATGGTGATGATAGATGGGTCAGAAGAATAGGCACCAGAGATCAAATTGTTGAAATCATTTTTGATGGCTAGCAACAAACCAAGACCACAAATTTCTAATTATGATGGCAGCCTGTCCACAGAAGCATTGTTGGACTGGATAAGTGGGTTAGAAAAATACTTCGAGTATGAGGAAGTTAGCGACGATAGGAAAATCAGGTTTTTTGTTACCAAGTTTAAAAGACACACAACACTGTGGTGGGACAGTGTGTAGGCAAAAAGGAGGATATTGAACAAGCCCTTAATCAATAAATGGGATAGGGTGATTGGGAAGATGAGAAGAAAATTTATACCTAAAGACTACCAAATTTCCATGTATGGATAGGTGCAGAATCTGAGATAGAGAATGACGATTGTAAAGGAGTACACATAGGAGCTCTATAAAGTGAACTTGAGGGTTGGGTATGTTAAAGATACTCTTGAGAAGACAACAAGATTTGGGAATGGTCTACCGATGGAGATCCTAGACGAGATCAACATTTTTTCCCCTAAAACTATAGAGGAGGCATATCAATGTGCTTTGAAGGCGGAAGAAAAGATTACCATGAAGCAGAACACAAAGAGAGGATGTGGTGCCGATAAAGGAAGGGGATAGTCCTTTGGAAGAGGTAAAACTACCAGCAGTATTGAAGAGAGAAGCAGTTCAAAGACTTCGAGATAGACTGAGAGAGAAGGTAGCACCAGAGGTGGAAGGCCATACCAGTGTGGAAGAGGTAATGGAAGAGGCAGAGGAAATGCCTACCAGTGTTACAAGTGTCACAAATGGTGGCACGAGTCTTTTCAGTGTCCTAAACGTGAGCAGGCTAGACAACAGGCATAATATGTTGCTCAACCCGATGTAGCAGAGGCACTGCCAAAGGAGGTGGAGAATGTGCCTAAAACAAGTGAGGCCTTGGTGTTGAATAAGATTTTGCTGAAACCAGCTAAGGAAGTAACTGACATGACGCGACGGAAAGCATTGTTCTGAGTGGTGTGCAGGTCACATGGAAAAAGCTGCAAACTAATTATAGATAGTGGGAGCACTGATAACCTAGTAGCCACTGAGATGGTGGAAAATTTTGGCTTGAAGAAACTGAAGCACCCAACTCCATACAAGTTGTCTTGGTTACAAAAAGGTCACCAACTTCTGGTTGATGACCAGTGTCAAGTGGAGTTCCACATTCGAAAATACACGGAGAGGGTGACTTGTGATATCATGCTTATGGACGTGTGCCATATTCTAATGGGAAGACCATGGAAATATGACAGAAAGGTCGTCCATGACAGGGAAAATAATTGTTACAATTTTTTTAAGGATTAGATAAAGCATATGCCTGTTCCCATGAAGCAGGAGAGTGCTGCAGAGACTAGTGAATCTAAAACACTGCTGATGGGTAGAAAGGAGCTTCTGTGATAGCGTGAATAAAATGAGGTAAATTATGCAGGTGTATGAAGACCAAGACTAGTATTACAGCATATATAAATTATTTATTTTCTTGTGGAGACACAAGACATGTTACAGGAATTTAGTGACATTGTGGTAGATGACCTATGGCATAAATCTCAATGAAAGTGAAGCATTAGTCACCATATTGATTTCATTCCAGGAGCCAGTTTTCCAAACAAGGCTTCTTACTAAATGATTCCAAACGATAATGAAGAGATCAAAAAACAAGTACAAGAGTGGTTGGACAAAGGGTTGATTCAGGAGTGTTTGAGTCCTTGTGTTGTTCCAACTATTTATCTCCCAATAAAGGAGGTGAATGGTGAATGTGCACTGATTGCAGGGTGATAAACAATATCACCATCAGGTATAGGTTTCCTTTACCTCGGATGGACGATAAGATGGATTTTATGAGTTGAGCAACGTAATTTTCAAAAATAGATTTGAAAATCGGCTATCACCAAATCGAGATTAGAGAAGGTGATTAGTGGAAGACAGCTTTGAAGACTAATGAAGGCTTGTATGAATGGCTAGTCATGCCATTTCGACTAAGCAATGCTCCAATCATGTTCATGCATTTGATGAATGAGGTTTTAAAAGAATTTATTGGAAAAATTATCATCGTATATTTGGATGATATAATCATATTCAGCAAGACTAAGGAGGAACATTTTCAGCATGTCAGGTATGTGCTGGAAAAATTGCAACAAAATAAATTGCTAATAAATCTCAAAAAATGTTCTTTTTTCAAGAAATAATTGATTTATATAGGATTTGTAATTTTCGAAATTGAATTGAAGATGGACCCAGAAAATATTGTAGCCATAGTATGCTTTCCATCTCCCAAAAGTTTGTTTGAGGTATGAAGTTCTCATGGACTGGAAAGTTTTTATCAGAAGTTTATTAAGAATTTCAGTGGTATTTTTTCACCTATGGTAGATACCATTAATAAGGAAAATCATCCTTTTCATTGGAAATAATCGGCTGAAAGGAGTTTTCAGCTTTTGAGGAAGAATATCAGTGAAAAACTAGTCCTAAAACTACCAGACTTCAACAAAATTTTCCAAGTTCATTTTGATGCTGGTGGGACAGCCACTGGTGCAGTTCTCAGTCATGAAGATAATCCAGTAACATTCTTCAGTGAGAAGTTAAATGGCATCAGGCAACAGTATACATCTTATGACAACGAGTTTTATTTAGTCGTCCAAGAGTTGAAGCATTGGAGACATTGTTTGAGGCTAATGAATTTGTCTTGTTTTCAGAGAATTTCACGCTGCAGTATATTATGTAGTAGCACAAGCTAAATCATAAGCATGCAAAATGGGTGGAGTACTTACAGATTTTTACATTTGTTTCAAAGAATATTAGTAGTCAGAGCAAGAAGGTGGCAGATGCGTTAAGAGGGAGAAGTTTAATATTACAAGAAAGCGTAGTACAAGTATTGGGATTCGAGCATCTTAAGGACTTGTATGAGACAAATGTAGATTTTGAGGAAGATTATGAAGCTTTATGAAATCCACTATTGAGATAAAATAGCCCATGGTTGGACTATAACATGGAGGAGGGGTTGATGTTCAAAGGAGGACAGTTGTGTGTTACGGAGTGTTCCATGCAGGAGAACTTGATTCAGGAAAAGCACAGTGGAGGTATGGCAAGGCATTTTGGCATAGATAAGACTTTGGATCATCTAAGCCACTTTATTATTGGCTAAGGATGCCATGGGATGTACAGAGGTTTGTAACCAGGTGTAAGTTTTTTTAGCATGCAAAGGGACGCAGCCAGAATTTAGGGATGTATACACCTTTACCCATTCCAAATAGACCTTGAGACTCAGTCAGTTTGAACTTTGTCTTAGGTTTGCCGAGGACACAGCGAGGTTAGATTTCATCATGGTGGTGGTGGATCATCTCACAAATATGGCTCATTTCATTCTGTGCAATAATACACATGATGCCAAGCAAGTAGAACATTTTTTCTTTTCATAGATAGTCAGATTACATGGCTTTTCGAAATCCATCATCTCGGACAAGTATGTGAAGTTCAGAAGCCATTTTTGGTGAACATTATGGATGAAATTAAACACCAAACTAAAATTCAGTTCATCTTATCATCTGCAGTCAGATGGACAAACTAAATTTGTGAACACGAGTTTGGGAAATCTGCTAGGGAGTTTGGTTGGTGAAAATTCCAGGCAGTGGGATTGTGTTCTTACATGGGAGGAAATTTCCTACAATGACTTGCCCAACAGAAGTTTGGGCAGAAGCCCTTTCCAAATCCTATATGGAATGCAACCACGCAAATATTTGAGTTGTGGGACTTGGGTTAGTTGTAGCGCAGGAGTGCTGATGGTGAATATTTTGCAAATGCAATCATCGATCTGCATGATTTGGTCAAACATAAGTTACAAGTCAACAACGAAAAATATAAACAGAGAGAATATTTCAAAATACGAGAGATATAGTTCAAGGTAGGAGACTTGGTATTAGCACACTTATGCAAGTAGAGGTTTTATAAAGGGGAGTACAAAAATTTTAATATGAAAAATATTGGGCCTTGCTGAATCCTTCAGAAGTTTTCTCCAAATGCTTACGAGCTACAGTTACCTCCGAGTGTAGGAATCTTGCCCATTTTTAATGTGGTGGATTTGTACCCATACGTTGATGTTGATGTGGAAGACATTTTGGAGAGAAGAACATAGGATAGTGAGGATGAGGACGGACCATGGATTAAGAAGATGTCTTTGGCATAGCCTTTGTAAATTGAATAGATTTTGGACGCGCAGGTAGCCAGGAAGACATGGAGAAAAGAATATTTGCAGTATCTGGTATAGTGGAAGAGCCACCCTATTGAGGATTGTTCTTGGTTGGATGTTGGAAAAATTCAAAACACTGGGTACTCTATTGAATATCTCATGGAAATGAGCCATAATTTTAATTTACCCCATCAGCCTGATGGAGGAGCTTCCAACTAAAAAAATACTACAGCTGGAATTGGTTACTTTATTTTGGGCAGAAATAATTTTTTGATTTCGTCCTTTTTTTTTTAAAGTTAAATTTGGCTAACACATCCATTGTAATTGTTCAGTTAATAATAGTTAGGTGAAGAAAAGGTAAATGTTAAAATTAGTTTTACCAGACAGTTATTGAACTGAATGGCAGTTTCTCAATCACCTCGGGACTCTAGGACGATATAAACCAACCCAAATAAACCCAAATGGGGGTCTTCCATCCTAAGGGAGAAGAAGAGTTAGAAGAGTTGGATTGACAATATGTGTGTGTGTGTGTGAATAAAATACATTGTTCAAATTCTCTTTTCAATAATTATTATTTTTTGTATTTTGAGGTTAATTTGAATATAAAAACATGCTATGAGTTTTTTTTAGTGACAAGTAAAAGAATTTACAGAACCTAGAATTTCAAATAGGACGAAGTCGAATTGAGTCAACCCAGAACAATATACTGGAAATAAAATCACAGATGAATGGATTCAAGCAAGAACAATATATTGGAAATAGAATCACAAGTAAATTTTAAAAATCATTTGATAACAAATTCCATATTAGTCTTTCATTCATAAAAATTTTCAATGCAAGTCAAACTGGGGCGTAGAATTGGAATAATATAATCTAATTTAAAACAAAATTCAATAACGAAGCTAGTAAGGATTTAAAAAAATATGCAAACTGTAGCTAGGGTTTATACCCTGCTTTCAAAACTGTAAGCACACCAAATCACAGCAAGGACATTGGCCAAGGTTTTACCTTGTTACGAAGTAAGCCACTAATAAATCAAAGAACAAATATATTCGACAACTAGATGCCTCAAAACCCTCTTGGTGTTTTCTGATCATAACACTAAAAAACTACAATAATACAAGGGAAAGGTCCTACCCTGTTATACAGGGAATACTTGGACCATGACAATAGCAGGAGGCCACACCAGGTTTGATACCTGCATTCCATAGAAGAACCCAAGAATTTTAGAGTGGAAGTATTTAGTTGATACATAGGAAATTGAATATGGGACATAGAAGAACATTGTTAATGGGTTACCTGAAGTAGCAAACCCCAAAGAACTAGGGATGAAGGATCAAAGCTAACACAAACAAAAATCCATTATAGTGAAGTCGAGGAGGCCGTCAGCTGCTTTCCAAGGCATCTAAATGTTAGTAAGGAAAAAATGAAAACCAACAGTAAGAACTAGAACACGAAATTACCTTTTTGCAATAGAAGTTGAGCCACCCACGAATGATATTAGCACCTGTTGAATGCACAGAAGACAGGTTTTAAAACCACAGTCAGATTACTCAAAACGACGAACAAAGATAGAAGAATAATGAGAAAAGAATTTTTAGTGTTACCGAGCAGACCACGTATTCTTCGTGAGGATGGACGCTCCACAAATAAGGAACCAAGTTTGACATACACAGGCAAAAAAGTAGCCAGAGTGATAGGAGGCCACAGTGTCGAAACCCCTGTTCAACATTTCCTCTCAAACCCTTACGACGAAAGTCTAAATGAAACTCAAACCCTAAAATGGGAAAGTCAAATGCATTTAAACTTGGAAGCTTAGCCCACGGGTTTGGGCCCGTGATCACATTGTGTCAAGAGTATTGTGAAAGGGGCGGGTTAAGATATTTTTATTTAAAAAAGATAAAAATGTGTTAATAAGGTGTTAACCAAGCTTTAAATAAAATTATTAAATATCATCTGCGTGTTCCAACCATTTCCTTAATTCCCACTTCTAATATGTGGTATTTAATACAGAATTATGAGAACAATTTGCATCTTTTCCTTTTCATAACTTCATGACCTATCTATTATTAGTAAACTAATTAAATAGAACATGTGCTGCATCATTTTTAATTAAATGGAAATTTTTTTCTATTTACATGCACTCATTCATTTATTTTAAACATATTTCACGCATTAGTAATCAATTAAGCATTCTTAAGTCCATGATATGTCAAGAATCAATTTATTTACCTAGTTAACTCCACCTTGACTCATTCCTAAATATTCAACTATTCCATATTTTGGCAATTTTTCATTCACTCAACAAGGGGAACCTTGCAGTTCATCTATAACTAAACATATTAACCACATGCATAAATTTATATAAAAACAAAAATATCCTTTAATTTTTTACAAGCTTACCAACCAAAAATATCTCTTAATTGTCCATGTAACGCCTTCCCCCTTGCATTGATGTTCACACATGTTGTCATATTATATGTAATGAACAAAAAAAATACACTAAAAAAAATATTTATTTCTTATTATTGTCTAAATTGTAATATTCCCAATTAGATTTCAACTAGCTGGAATATTAACTTTTTCTTTTGCTTCTTAGTTAGAAGAATAAGAGGGTAGGGAGACCCATAGATCTCCTTAGTAGGAATAAAATCACTCCTAATGTGAATAAGGAGCATCAAAGTAGCTGGATAAAGCACTCTTACGCGTGAATTGAGGATGAAGCATGTGGATGGGGTCAAGCTTGACCAAATCAACAGTGCTGGCATGGAAGGATTGGACAATCAATGAGAGACAACGCAGTTTTGGAGGGAGAATATTTGCATGGACGTAGTGGCTTTAATGAGTGGGGCCCAAGGTGAGGAAGCTCGCCAAGCATATAAGGAACAGAATGGCAGCCATGAAATTATGTTTGAGTATTATTTTTTTTATGGTATATTGTGACTTTTGGCTCTCTTCAGCTATTTAGTGGAGACTGCAACGTTGTTTAGGAAAACAGTTTTCCCAAGCGAGAACACCACCCTCATCCTCGAGGAATTTGAGTGCCCACTCAAAAGAGGTTATTGGGATACATTTACACATTTTGGAATTAGGCCAAGCTACATCTTTCTTCTACAGTTCAGTTTCTGTCAGGCTTGTGCTCTATTGCAAGGTTGTAGCGCTAGAGGATTTGATAGGGTTATTCCTGAGATTATCTTCAGTGGAGGAAGCATACTTTCCATTGGGAGGCCAGTAAAGAAGGTACTTGGGCATCATTTCAACATTTGGCACCAGGCCAATACACCATCTTCTCCTACAGTGTAGTTTCACTCTCAAACTGCGTTATTTTATTGAGCAGATTCATAGGAGGGTTCAGTGCATTGTTTGCGGAGTTAGATCTTCAGTGAAGGGGTCAGTCTTTCATTGGGAGAGTCTATTACAGGAGTTCCATTCAATTTTACATCAGTCTCAACCACCTCCTTCTATGTGCTTCAGTTGCAGTGATTCTTCAGCCCTAGGGCTTTAGATCATCATTCTATATTTTGAATATTTCCGGAAACCCTTTCTGGGTTTTCTAGGAAAAGTGTTTGGGAGCATAGATCTCCATTCTCAGTATTATTTGAGAATTATATTATCAGATCCATACATTTATATTTTCCAGCTGCAGTGTTATTCACTAAAACCATGTTGTATTGGCTTCACTATTTTGTGTAGCAGCTATATTACATGTTTTGGTGCTTTTAGGCATTGGAGGCTTCTCTTGCCTAGCTTGAGGGAATTGATTCCCAAGATATTATACTCGTTTTTTGTTGTTATGATTAATATCATGGATCTATCTTGGCTCATGGTTGCTGTATTGTTATTTACTGTTGTTTTCCATTTTTATGTGCTATATCGCTGCTCTCCCAATTTTGGGATATTACGTAAATTGTGGTACTCCAAATAGCACTTCAAAGGATTATAGTTAAATACTTTGTTACAAACTTGTTTTTTCAGGAAATTTATGTTTATAATGCTAATATCATAAATTTATCTCTAAATAATAACATAACGTTATCTCCTCTTGAATTATTTTTGTTTTCGGTATTCATTTCTAAGACTCTCTCTAGTCTATAGTCTACACCAATGTCTTACTACAATACAAACACATTCAAATTCAAACAACGAATATTTTGACAACCATTATTTCTCCATTTAATGATGAATCTATGTGCTTATAATGAAGCTTATAATTCTATTATAGCATCTTAAATACTTTTTACAAAGTATACTTCTTAAAGGTTCATACATAATTTTGATTCGATATTTGTATGGCATAATTACCATACTAGAATACCATTGGTTGTTACCCTTTTTATTTTATTTATTTAAGAAAGATTTTATTCGAAACCAATTCATTAATATATATATATATATATATATATATATATATATATATATATATATATATATATATAACTGTATTTAACTGCTGAACATTTTTTATATAAATAAGTCCTTTACCTAATGTGTCCCATAGATTCATGTTCTATAGTTAAGTATTAAAAAATTTCTTTATATTTTTATGATACACCATGATGATTCAAGCCTAGGCCTTATCGAATTTTAAAACCTTTTATTATTATGTAGCGCTAACATACTACATGGACTTTGGACATAATTCATAATTTTTTTATACTCTACCTAAGCTAACATATGAAATATAGCATGTGGATTGTGCTAGGATATGCCGATCCCATGTGGATCCACTCTATTGGTCCAAATCATGACTTCCCACCTGGATTCACATGGCTTGCATGGTAGGGTGTGCACTTGATAATGAACAGATAGGAACTATCGATGATAAATCAATGGCACAAAATGTCAGGGTTTAGTTATTTCATTGTACAACCTTCCCTCTTCTAGTTGCTTTGGTTATTACACTTTTGATATTTTAATAGGGCTTGGTTATGCATTGATACTTAGTCTCTTTTTCTTCATTCACTATTAACTTGTAACCGATAAATATTTCATTCTCCAAACCTAGATCACTTGATTTTTATAGAGGCTACATTACAATTTTCATACGAATCAGGTAAGTTGTAGAATACATTGTCAAATTTAGTGTATTCCAATTTCCTTATGTCATTCAATTATGTTGTTTATTTAATACTTTATTTTCTCTACATGGTGTTTTGAGGATTGATACAGAGAATTTTGACACTCTTCTTAGTATATGTTTCAATAAAAAACCCTCCATAGTCCACTAAAAGTTTAGTTGAATGTTTTTTTATGGGAGTTGTCTTCATTTCCATTTTTAATCCAGGTATTTTCTAGTTCTTGCTTCATTTATTTTTATTTTATATAGAATATTTTGTTTTAATTTACAAACTAGGGTTTTAAGTTAACCCTTTCTCCTCTACATACATGATTCATACGGAAATTGCACAAACTACCCCAACTTTCTCTTAGCAATAGTCTACTTCCACATTCAGCCTAATGTTGACAGGTTTTATTCTTCGAAAAGGTAAAATTTACCAATGTTCTTTTTGAAGAGAAAACCCTCGAATAACATGGCTTATTTAACGATGATTAAAACTTAGCATGTTCCTTTTTGTCTATGGCCACAATTTTCAAATGTCGTGCTATTACTGTTTTCCATATAAAATAGTTTTGCACAATCGTAGGGTTTTTAATCCTAGCGAAACTTAATAATTTGTCTATTCTTAGTTGTAAATAATTTTAACCAACTTGTATTCTATTGTAGGCAACAATATAGGTGATCGAACATAGACTTTTTTACAAGTAAAATGGGTATTGATAATTTTCTTGTTTCTCCAATTAATATTCTTCCTTTTTCACCATATCCATGTGTATTTTTATTTACTATAAATTTGCAAGTATATTCATGTTTTGGAGTATTTTTGAAAGTTTTTCCTTTGGGATATTGTGGAATATTTATAGTCCTTTATGGGTTTTTAACTTGTCCTCTTCGGGTCATTTACTCCTGAAATCATAGTTTCTTCTTGTGCATGTGGTTGACTTTTTCATCTAGGACCATGACACTAGTGTTCGTGTTTTTATTTAATGAAATTGATTACCATGGATGCTATGTAGAAATTACAATGAAAGGGAATATCCTATTTAAAAGTTGATGTTCTTTTTTTTAATTCTTTTAAATGACCATGGTCGAAGCCTTCAGTTAGTGAACAACAACATTACTCTTACATTTTGTCACATAGGTCATATTTTTTTTTTGCCCTTCTCGATATTTTTTTTTTTTTTAAAGCATAATATGTGCAAAATCTTCGCTTAATAATTCAAAATAATATTGTTATGTTAAATAAGGTTAAATGCAGCTTTAGTCCTTGAGTATTTTTTTTTTAATTATAAATGGTTCACAATCAACATTTTTGAGTTAGTCTCTCATTCTTTCCAATTAACTTTTCTTATTTGAGTTTTTATCTCAATTACATAAAGGGTTAATCCTTTTCTTAATATAACATATAACTCCATTCCTTTATTATATCATTTCGAGGCTTTATATATTTGTTTTTCATTTCACTTATTTGACATAGGAGCATATCTTCAAATTCTATTATTTTTGAAGTTCTAGTTGGAAATAATTAATATTATCTGTATATTAATGCAGAAATGGTTACATTGTTGTAACGTAGCTCCTTAAGTTAGGATAAATTCCCAAGATATAGGAGTTTGTTTACAACTCCTTGATTCTTTGTGATGTACTTATAGTTGTATCATTTCATTAATGAATGTAGAGTGTGTACTCTCCATTTGAGTGCAGTCTCCAGGTGCAGTACTCAACTGTGAGCTGCAACTTCTTTTCAGTTCAGTTTTTATCTTGGTATCAGAGCTCATATTGGGTGAGCCTGATTTGTTTATTGAGAGCCTTAGTGGCTACATAGCCTTCATGGCTATGGTGTACACAGGAGAGTTGTGCTTACAGAAGCTTCGTGCTCTCAAGTCTCGGATTTTTGATTGATCTCTAAGCAGAAGAGGGTTGGCGTGATTTTTCTACTGACTGGAGTGCCAAAACGCTCAATTGGCGCGACTGTTAGGGCCATACCTGCGCCAGCACGCCGAAACACATGATTTGCGCATTTGTGCAGGCCATACCCGTGCCAATTTGGTGCCTCGCGTTGATTTTATTTGGGTGCAAATTTTTTGCCTCGGGAAAGTGCCAATCTCTCTCTGTGCAAGTTCTGCACATCAGATTTACCCGATGGTGGTAGATCGGATTTGCCTGGTGGTGGCACATCGAAGTTGCCCAGTGGTGGCAGATTGAATTTGAGGATTTACCTGGTGTTGGTAGATCGGATTTTCCCGGTGGTGGCAGATCGAAGTTGGCCGATGGTGGTAGATCGAAGTTGAGGATTTACCCAGTGGTGGTAGATCGAAGTTGCCCGATGGTGGCAGATCGAAGTTGGCCAATGGTGGTAGATTGAAGTTGAGGATTTACCCAGTGGTTGTAGATCAGATTTTCCCGGTGGTGGTAGATCGAAGTTTCCCGGTGGTGGCAGATTGAAGTTGTGGATTTACCCGATGGTGGTAGATCAAAGTTGCCCAGTGGTGGCAGAATGAAGTTATGGATTTTCCCGGTGGTGGCAGATCGGATTTTCCTGGTGGTGGTAGATCGAAGTTGCTCATTGGTGGCATATTGGAGTTGCAAACATATTTGCTGGAGGTTCAGCACATGCGATTCACCCGGTGGTGGTGGATCTGAGTTATAGTCACAAGATCGTGCCAGATTGGTGGCAAATCAGTGATCAGGATCTGGTATGTATTGAATTTTCTGTTCGTGTAGCTTGTAATTATTCAACTGGTTGGAATCATTGGAGGGTCTGGAATCAGATCAGTCTAGTATGAATAATACCATAGAAACATATCTCAACGAGTCTAGCAAACGTGATGGGTCCAATTTCACCAATTGGGAATTCAAGCTACAGACATTGCTTGAGGGAGAAAATGCGTGGTTGATTGTCACAGGAGATGAGCAGAAACAAAATATTGTAATAGGAATAACTACACTTATACAAGACTGGGATAAAAGGGAGAACAAAGAAAAATTTATATTGAAGATGTCCGTTAAGGACAATATTATCCCACATATTAGAGATGGAAAATCATCCACTGAGATTTGGACAAGGATCAAGAATTTATACCAGACACAAAATAAAAATCACATCTTTTTTCTCAAAGGAAAGTTGTTTGCGATGAGGATGGAGGAGAATGAATCTGCTGTTGGATTCATTGCAAGGGTTAAAGACCTGAAGGACAAATTAGGAGACATCGGAGAGAAGGTGTCTGATTCCGATCTAGTCACAATTACATTGAACGGAATGAAGGATGAATATTAGATGTTCATTACAGGATTGGCAGCAAGGGAGAAACCCCCTACATTTGAAGAATTGATAGGAATATTGCTACAAGAATAAGAGGGGCGACTGAATTTAAAACCGCATAGTGATGATCTTGCTCTAATGGCAAAGAGGCGACAGTTTAGAGGGAAGCAGCCATAGCAGCCACAACAACCACAACAACAACAACAACAACAACAGCAACAGAGAGGAGGTAGCACGTTTCAAAAGAGACTGTTTAGAGGTACGTCTGCAAACAATTTTTCAAACAAGAAATGTTTTTACTGTGGAAAAATTGGCCACCATATTAGGGACTATTGTAAGAGCCAGATAGACGAAGCAAGGAATAAGCAGAGAAAGCACAAAGGATACTTTGTTGATGAATATGAAGACCATAGTCATGAACTTCAACTATTTACATCTGATTGTGCTCTTTCAGCATCTAAGGAAGATGAGGACAACATATGGTATGTTGATTCTGGCGCATTTTCACATATGACAGGTAAGAAAGAATGGTTTGAATTTCTTGAAGAAACTTCATGTGGATCTAAAAAAAATTTAGGAGATGACAGAGGATATGAGATCCAAGGGTATGATGATATTCTGGTAAATTTACCTAGCGATGACATTAGACCTCTTAAGAATGTATTGTATGTACCCGGGATTAGGAAAAACTTGATCTCTGTATCTATGATAACTAATCAGGATATGCTAGATGAATTCTTCAAGACCCATTGTGTCATAAAGGATAGCAAGATGGAAACTGTTGCATCAGGGGTGCGCGTGGGGAGCCTATACAGATTAGATGTGAAAAGCATGCCACAGAAAGCCATGGTTGCAACAGGATTGACAGCCGAAAAACTCTAGCACTAGAGATTCAGTCATCTTAATTTAGAAGACCTCATGTTACTTCACACAAAAGGTATGGTCGATGGACTCCCTGTTTTCCATAGTGTTCAGTTCGATTGCGATGGATGTGCATTAGGGAAAATGCATAGAGAAGAATTTCCTCTGCATGTTAATAGAAAGGAAAGAGATATTATAGAGTTGGTGCATACTGACATATGCGGACCTAAGCAGACAAGGTCGCTAGGTGGTGCATATTATTTTCTTTTGTTTACTCATGATTGCACTAGATTCTCTTGGATATATTTTTTGAGTAAAAAGAATTAGAACTTTCAGTGTTTCAAAGAATTTAAAACTTTGGTAGAGAAGCAGACAGGAAAATGCATAAAAATTCTTCGCTCAGATCAAGGGGGAGAATACAAGTTGGGAGAGTTCATGAATTTTTGCAGATATCATGGGATTGTTCAACAGTTTATAGTGCTTCATACACCACAGCAGAATGGAGTTGCAAAACGAAATAACAGAACTCTTGTGGAGTGCGCAAGGAGTATGCTTCAAGGTAAGGATATATCAAATGGTTTTTGGGCAGAAGCCATCAACACTATTGTTTATTTAAAAAATAGGAGTCCTACTAAATGTATTGGCTTCTTCAAAACTCCTTTTGAAGCATTATATGGATTCAAACCAGCAATGAGTCATTTAAGAGTATTTGGGTCAAAAGCTTTTGCCCATATACCCAAGGTGTATAGAAAGAAGTTAGATCCTAAAGCCATGAAATGTATCTTTGTAGGATATGGCACTGAGTTTAAAGCATATAATTTATTTAATCTGAAAACTCATAAAATATTTGCAAGTAGAGACGTAGTATTTCATGAATAGGTTGAGGAAGGAAAGGATGACAGTGATAATGATTGGCACATTCCATTATTGATGGAACAAATCAGCAGGGATGATCAGGAACACGAGCAGAAAGAAGAAGAAGAAACAAGTGATGTAGCCAATAATGCAAGCCTATACAAGTCTGAAGAAGACAGATTTGAGGTAAGTCCCCTACCAAGGAGATCAGGTAGGAAGACTCAATTACCAGCCAGATTGAAAGACTATTCTTTAATGAAAAATATACTAAACATTGTAGAACCCATAAATTACAAAGAAGAAATTCAATCTAATGCACGGAGGGCTGCAATGAATAAAGAAATTGAATCAATTACTAGAAACCATACTTGGGACTTAGTTGAACTTCCTGAAGGAAAAACACCTATAGGTTGTAAGTGGTTGTATAAACCTAAAGTAAATGCAGATGGGAGTATAGAAAAGCTTAAAGCTAGACTAGTAGCAAAAGGTTATTCACAACAATAGGGAATAGATTTCGATCAAACCTTTGCTCCTGTAGCGAAATTAAATACCATTAGAATGCTAATCTCTTTAGCTACAAAATATAAGTGGAAGCTACACCAGTTAGATGTTAAGTCTACATTTCTGAATGGTGATTTGAAAGAATAAATTTATTTAGTTCAACTTGAAGGGTTTGTTAAAAAGGGGCAGGAACATCTTGTTTGTAGATGGAAAAAGGCATTATATGGTTTAAAACAAGCACCCAGGTCGTGGTATGAGAAGATCGATTCATTCTTTGTACAACATGGTTTTCATAGGAGCATGAATGATCCAAATATGTATACCAAGTTTAATAAAAAGAGGCAAATTATTTTGATTTCTTTGTATGTGGATGATATGATTATAACAGGCAATGCAGATACTCTGATAAAAGAAATCAAACAGCAGATGTCACAAGTATTTGAAATGAAAGATATCGAAAATCTCCATTATTGTTTGGGTCTAGAAGTATGGAGAGATTCTGGAGAGAATTTTCTTACTCAAGGGAAGTATGCTAGAAGTCTACTAGAAATATTCAGGATGGAGCAGTGTAAATCAGCAGCAACACCATTGTAGCAGAATTTGAAGTTGTGCAGTGACGATGGCATTAAGGAGGTGGATGCCACTAAGTATAGACAACTAGTTGGTATTCTGATATATCTTACTACAACTAGACCAGATTTGGCATACTCTGTTAGTGTTGAGCTAGTTCATGTCTAAACCTCTCAAAAGTCATTGGGTTGCAGCAAAGAGCATGTTGAGGTATCTTTGTGGTACTAGTGATTATGGTATTTTATACACTCACACATCTGATGTTACTTTAGTAGGTATTTCAGATTCGTATTGGGCAGGCAACCTGGATGTTCGAAGATCCATCATAGGTTATGCATTCAGCATTGGATCCGGGGTCATAACATGGAGTAGCAAAAATCAAAGTACTGTAGCTTTATCTTCAGCAGAAGTTGAGTACCAAAAATTGTGTGCAGCCACATGTGAAGCTATCTGGTTGAGAAGACTTCTCAATGATGCAGGAGAGGAACATAAAGAAGCAACTACCATTAAAAGTGACAACCAGAGCACTATCAAAATAGCATACAATCCAGTATTTCACAAAAACACCAAACATATCGATACTCAGTTCCATTTTGTTCGAGAAAAAATCCAGTCAAAGGAAATATGTGTTGAATATTGTAAATATTGTGACAACATGGTAGATATTTTTACTAAGCATCCTGGGAGAATAAAGTTTGAGTTGTTTAGAGGGATGTTAGGAATTCAGGGTAATCCTTTCTCCATTAAGGGGGAGAGTTGGAAATAATTAATATTATTTGTATATTAATGGAGAAATGGTTACATTGTTGTAACGTAGCTCCTTAAGTTAGGATTAGTTCCCAGGATATAGCAGTTTGTTTACAACTCCCTGATTCTTTGTGATGTACTTATAGTTGTATCATTCCATTAATGAATGTAGAGTGTGTACTCTCCATTTGAGTGCAGTCTCTAGGTTCAGTACTCACCTGTGAGCTGCAACTTCTTTTCAGTTCAGTTTTTATCTGTATTAAGCAAGCTCGATTTCTCTAATATTTTTGTTTACATTTATAATTACCGGCATACTCTCATGAAAATATTATATTTCAAATATGTGATTCTATATCTAATTCTTCATATTCACGTGTATCTAAAAATTCTAATTACTATCTCTTGAGTGAAAATATAAAATAGATACTTTTCCTAGAATTACATAGTAAAACCCTTACAATAAATAGAAAATATATTCTATTTAGTGATATGCTCAAATCTCTACATAATTTTGTTTAAAATACTCAAATAAATATATCTATGTTGTTTTCCATTTGATTGCATGAATTATAATAACAATCTTATATTATAATAACAATCTTTTTCATATACAAACACTTAGCATAGAATTGACAACAAATTGTTTAGAATGCCAACTTGAGAAGTATTTTCTCTAGACAATAATGTTAGAGCTTCAAGGCTCCTCCTATCCTTTACTCATCCTCTGATATGGGTCCCCTCTATCTCCAATGGACTAGAAAACTAGAATAAACTATATTTTCCTTTCATTTTCCCATTCATGTCCACTATACCTCCTCTTCTCTGACTATGTAGCACGTGAGTCTAACTATAGTATAGGAGGAAGGATCCCTTTTCAGTACTTTGATAGTAGTTGGTAACTACCTCCTCCTTTATCAATTAGGTGGTAGTTAGTTACTTCTTCATTAATGAGCTCCGCTCTCCTTAGTCTCCTGATATAGTGTCCTTTCTTCCTAGCAGAGTCATTGATCAATAATTTTTCTTAATAATTAAATAATCTAATACATATATAAGATGTTTAGGTATTACATCATCCGACAGTTAA
Source organism: Pinus albicaulis (assembly GCA_034641835.2). NCBI lineage: Eukaryota > Viridiplantae > Streptophyta > Pinopsida > Pinales > Pinaceae > Pinus > Pinus albicaulis. Next base: position 522,685,480 of record CM076570.1, read on the forward strand.
TAATTTCAACCACTATCTTGTAGGATGTTGCTTCCTCTTTAGTCATTCGTAGCATCATAATTATTTTCCATAATTTTTATTCATACAATAACAAAACACATTTAAATAAATTAACTATTAGTAATCCGGTACCCAACTCTTTGGGCGTCAATACGAAACTCCCTACCTATTATTTTCTTTTTGTGGCGGACACATCTAGAGTCGCATTCAAGGAAAGTAATAGAAATTGAACTTTTTGAAAATTCTTCATCTTTAATAACAATTTTAGACTTTTTCCACAATTGACGTATTGGAATTAAATATAAACATGAAATACCTAGGGTTTGACCTTTGGTTTCCAACAAAAGTGTCATTTTAATCTAGCTTATCACTAGATTTTTCACTCCATTTGGAAAAGGAGCGTCTCCCATAAGGTGTGCTGGAACAATGAGTAGTAAGGAATATGGTATGATGGTGGAGAAGATTCAATCATTATATTAAAAATTCACCATGAACAATTTATTAATCCACACCAATAGAAAAAACATGTAGATTAAACCTTCATTAATGAAAATAGTAACATGATCATACAAAGGAAATTAAAATTTTAAAGGGGACACATAATCATCAAATATTACAATACAGAGCATTTCCACAATAACTCCTTTATTAAGAAGGAAGAAACATTACACTAGAAGGTCACATGCTTGCAAGATCTTAATAACTATAACTACATTACATTACAAGGCCACAACAAAATATTAGAGAAAGGACTTAGACTCCCTTCGAGCAACTACAGAGTGCTAAGTCAACATAAAATTATTACATTGGCCCTTTTTGTAGATCACCTTCACTTGATCTAGTCCAATCTTATCAACATGCAGATTCCTTGATCCCTATCTTGATCAGATCCACTTTGACAAGTTCTCGTGCTTTTTTCATTATCATATTTGATACTCTCCAAATCTAGCATGTGTTTCCTTTTTTCACAACTTCGTAAATACCAATATAACTAGCTTTCAGCACCTTTGTTTTTTCCCAATTTATGGTGTTCATTTCAGACAAGATTTTTCATTCCTTTTCTGCAACTACTTTCCATCCATATTATCCAAAACTTTCTTTGGAAACAAAGGACCCAATAGGTCTCGACCACAATCCGTTAACTCCCCCTCGAGTCAATTTTTTGTTGGTGCACCGAGTTCTCTTTGTAATTTTACTTCTTCAAATGTTGATTCATCTCTCTTTGTATTTTATTCTCCTTCAAATGAAGGACCCAACTCTAGAAAATTGTGCAACACATAATTCTTGGTTGGTAAAATCATTGACAAAAACCTCCCAAGTATCCAAAACAACAGTGACCTTACAGAAAAAAATTATTTGTAGACTTGGTAGTAGGCTCAATAGGTTGATACTGCAAAACTTCTTTTAATTAGCCATGAACTATAGAATGTAGGGTGTGTAGAGTGGTAAAATTGTTTTTCAAAATAGGTCGAAGGTCCCTTAGTACCCGCTTCGTCGCATGTGATGCCTCTTCTAGATAGAGTATTTGGGTATCCAAGGCATTAGCTTATCCAAGGATATTTTTCTACTCATCCAAGTTAGGAGCCTCCATATCTTGATCAAACAACTTTTGGATAGTATTGCAGAGTTGGTACAATAGTTGATTCTTCTTTTCAAGTAAACTGCTCCAATCCAAGACTTGGCGGAAAATTTCCTGAGAATATTTCATGAAATTATTGAGAGAGTATTTCGCTTATGATGCCTCAATAATCTCATAGATAATCTACTCCTGATAGTAGTTATAAGGGTCTAGGAGTGCTCGACAAAGTTCAGTAACAATACCTTGCAATTCTTGATTTGTCATAACAAGTTTCATGCAGGAAGACCCAACAAATTCGCAAGATTCAACGTGGGAATCTACAGAGAGGTCTTTTGCTAGCTCGGGAACAAATTCAACAATGGTCAACCACATTTCCTGAAACTTGGTTCCTAAATCTACAATTTGTTTCTCCAATTGTTCTTTGTCCTCATACAACTAATCTCGCTCGGTTTTGACCAAAGCAAGTTATTGTTGATGTTGCTCAGAGGTGGTGGAAATTCATTGTATCTCAAATCAACAAGAGTGAGGTGATATTCTAACAGAGTAGAAAAAGCACGGATAAATTGAAATAAGTTTGATGATGACCAATTCTGGAGATCATTAGAAAAAAGTGTTCCTAATGGTCGGAATTTAGTTTTTAGTGGTTATCCAGTAGGAGTCGGATTTTCAGAATGACCTTAGGGTGAGGATTCCTATTGGTAACTCGGTTCTTTCTATATTTATATTTGAATTATGGCAAGAAATGGCACACGTAGCAATGGGACGATATTTCTTCATTGGGAAACCAATGAAATAAGCTCACAATAGTTTCCTGGGTTACTAGCATAGTTTTGTGGTCAAAATCACAACATCCCCATTTTTAACTTATTAATTCATAATAATAATGAGGACCCTTTTTGTAAATTTTGGCTAGATCACCTTTTAATATTTTTCATTTTGTTGAGTATCCGACAAACTTTTCAGATTCTTGTTTCCTTCATATTTCCCTTCTGAATTCTTCATTGCATTTGATTTTTCGCTAGCTTTCCATTAGTTCCTGCTTTATCTCATTTGGATGCATGATTTTCAAATGGTTCTTATCCAAAATCAGATAAAATTTTACCACAATGTATAAAACATGTACAAAGTGTATATTAATTTTCTTTTTTGTAAATTAATTGTAAATATTGATATTAGTTTTAATTAATTCATTATTTTTACTAATTTTCCTACAAAATCATGGCAACCAAATTGTAAAACATTAAAGTGATGTGTTTTTCGAGATTTACGAGTTCTATTTCAAATCCAAATTTATAAAAAATTACGAGATCCAAATCCCAAAATTACAAATGGTTGTAATTTTTAACGTCTGAACTTTAATTAAAATTTATCTTAATTATTTTTAAGACGGGGGACCCACTCCACGTGGTCTTTTTCTCCTTGTATTCCTATCCTCTTACCTCACCTCCCTTCCCATTTCGGACCACGGAACTATTCTATAAGCGTCTGAAATTTGTTTTTCTATCTCCTCAAAAATCTCACTTCACTCCACCTCATAGTATACCCCGATGCCCTATTTAATAACCTCGACGTATATTTATCGGGGGCTATTTAAAAAGAGCTCTGATGACATTCAACTCTTACAGAGTATTATATAAGGATGGGTCAAAAGTAACTTTTCATAAAACATTGTTATATATGGTTTGAGGTAGGTTTCATATATGGCCTTGTATCATATTAGTTTATTTTTGGTTATATATTACGTTTTAGTTTAATTTTAAATAATTTACTTTAATATAACTATTTAATATTATTTAATTCCAGTTTAATTCAATTTTGTTTTTAAGTTGTGTATATAATTTAATTGATTTCTACATTAATTAATTTTTAATTAATTTAATTTAATCTAATTGTAATTAAATTGTATATATTTAAGTAATGAAATAATTAAAAATAATTATAATTTTTAATTTAATTTAGGATTATATTTTTAATAAAATTTCCTAATTTTGGTTCATGGGAGACATTTTTCTAGAATTTTGATATTATTGACACTTCTTTTTTGGAGAGGTATATCTGGAGACTCACTTAACCAAATGAAGCTCACAATAGCTCGTTGGAAAGATAATAAAAAGGAGATTAATATCGGAAGGTTAATTTTAGTAGATTCAATCATTTAATTAACCAAAATTTTCAGTAGAAGATAAAGTGATGAATTCACAACAATAGTTAGCTTTTTCAAATTTGATCTGGAAAAATTCCATTGGCATTAGCAGACTGTTGTAACTAATTCATTCACATTATTCAAAGACTAATCAAATCCACTAGAAGAAATCACATCTTGTAATTTTTTTGTTTTTTTATTTTAATTTAGGAATTTCGTGAGAGTTGTTTTTCCCATATTTTATAATTTCCAATTTTTGTGTGCAATTTAATTTGCTTTGATTATGATTGGTCTGTGGAAAGAGATCAATTTAGGAAGTTTAGATCTTAGACACTTTGGATCAATGGAAAGTGTACATCACGAATAATTTAAATCTCTAATTGAATATTGGAGAATCATTCCTAACAACTCTCCTATTTTGGATTTTTATAGATTATTAAATAGAAGTTTAGAGAACGAACATGGGGTTCCTATTCTATGCAACTATAGGCTATGAAAGAACTATTGTAGTGGGATATTATAGTTTTGGGTGAGGGGAAAACTTCAGATATGAGATTTTGGGGAAAATATTTCATTTATCTTATTGTGCATTTGCATTATTGTAATCTACTATGAGTTGAATTATGGAGAGATAGATCATTTCGAGCACTAAAAGAGAAGCTTGTTTGCAAATACTATTAGAAATATCTTGGCTGCTCAAGGACTCTAAATTCTTGTAATGATATTTTTCTATGCTTTTAATTAATTTTAATTACATGTGCACTATTGTGTGGGATGTAAATTAATCATTTTGTTATCAAAATTTCTGCAACTAATTTTAATTTTTGTTCTAAACAATGTATTTCACTTTGATTGAGAACTATTTTCGTATTAGTTTGTTTTATGCTATTGAAGTTCTATAAGAGCTATCTTAAAGACAAATAATATAATAATAATTAAAATGAATTCATTAAGATAGGAATGTATTGGGCAGTAACTATTTATTGTTTAAATACATTCCCATTTTTTTCTCTCTCTCATTGATTAAATGAACTACTTTTTTAATTAATAAAATCATATAATGAATTCAATCATATAAACAATCATTTTCCCTTGGTTAGTTAGTCCATCTTCTCTCAAATTGAGAGAAGGCTATTCTTCTCTAATTCGAGATAGGATTATTTTTTACTTTCATCTTAGAGTAAATTTTCATCTGGTTTTGAACTATGCATTTTAGAATTCCTCTTACATAGGGGTAGAACATAGTTGAAGTTTGGCTAAGCCATAGAGTTAGCTTAAGGATCACTTTCCTGTAGGAGCTCTACAAGAGAGTAGATATGAATTTTTTTTTTCTATTGGTAAAGAATAGACATACTGTGAGCCAATAGAGAGGGAGATAGAGTAAATAGACCCAATTGAACTATTTGGGACCACTACACCAAAAAAATAAGAGCTTAATTGGGGCTTTGGCCAGGTGGTCTCCCTTACATGTTGATGAGGTCATTTTAGACCATCAACCCAAAAATAGAAATTTGCTCAACAGAGAGCACTAAAGTGGGTTCCACTCGAGGGAAACCTAATGGTGGTGGTATAACTCCTTTTACTTGGGTATCTATATGGGAAAAGGTATCAAGTAAAATGATAGTGTTTGCTAGGACAAACTCAGATTCCATCTCAACATTTTTTCCAAAGGTAGTTACAAGATCAACATGATTGGAAAAGGTTGCTTCAAAGGTGTTTCTTGCTGAATATATATGAAAATGCATGAGTGACAGAGGTTTTTTCTATTCGATGATGTGTATGGTTTCCTTAGTGTAAGTGGAACCTTCGCCAGTAATACCAATTAAGCTTGAAGAGAGGGGCTTGGGATTTTGACAAGGTTGTTCTCCCAAAAGTCTAACTAGGTTAGTGAAAATGGTTATAGCTTCAACGATGGTGGGTGGATCAATAGAAATAAGTGAAAAAACCAAAATAAAAGTGGCATAATGGATGATAGAACCTTCCTTAAACATACTGTTTTAAATTGAAGAAATATTCTTTGGCAATTTCTTCATTAGTGACTGAAGTCCTTCTCAAAATCAATAGATTATTTCTTAGAAGATGATGGAGCATCATCTATAGAACCTCATACTCTCAGACCATCGAATGGGTATAAAAATTCATCATCCTTCTTAATAGCTTTAATTACTAGCCATGAAAGTACCCCTATCTCGAATGTAGTTTCATTAAGATAAATTCATAATTTCTGCATGGAGAAGGTCACTCGAATCATGATGTGGGGCTGGAGATATGAATTGTTGTGGTTGATACCCAACTTGATATGACAAGCATATTTATCAAGAAAAGGAAGTGGCACCATTGAAACATGAAACATAAGTTCAACCATCTTATTATACCATTTTTCAAATTCCTTTTCATTGAATTCATTGCTAGTTCAGTTGCCGAGATTTCTCTAGGGAGTGTAGGCATAAGCTAATGGATCACTATTAGATACTTCAACAGGGTCTCTTACTTCCAGAGTGCATAGTTCATCATGGTGAGAGGAATAACCTGGTAGCATAAAATAAAATATGTAGGGCAGTTATGAACATCCTCGCATGCCTTGAAAATCTTGTTCAATAGATAATTGGACCAACTTACCTACTCTCCATTGATGCATGCTTCTATGATACAAATGGTGTCCAACGAGTGTTCTCATCTATTATAGTACCACATTAGTTTAATAGAAATCGTGTGGAAGGTAAATTTAATCTCCAATTTGTTTATAAAATCGACCAGCGTTCCATGCCCCTTCTGTTGGGTACCATATTTATGATACAAATTATTGTCTCTTTTTTTCTTTCCGCACTTTGAAATTCTCTAGAAATATTTGGAAACACCAGAGCCATAATAACATAAAATTGTAAGTCAATGGAGATAATCAACATGAATATGGTATTCCCTATCTAGCAATAGTGAACCTCCATGAAGTCTATTGATCAGAAATTTAGTGCATCACATAACCTTGCTAGTGGTACCAAAGACAGGAAGCTCCCGCAAGATCATCATGGTTGGTTTTTTTAGGGAGCAGAACTCAAGTTTTATATTTTAATAAGTTTGGGCACCTGATTGCGAACTTAGTTGCATAAAGATGCCAAACCGAAGTGGAGGAAAAAGGAAATGGTTAGAAAAATCATTGTCAATGAGGGAATATTTCTCATATTTCCCCAACATGTCATTGGTGGTATGGGTGTGAGAATAGAAATGGAATAGAGGAAATAAATTTTTTGAAGGGAGACCTATGGAAAAGGATTGGTGACTGTAAACAAGATGACCTGGAGGTTAACAATGAGGTGGAGATGTGGATGCATAAGAAATAAGAGCCATGATGGAAAACTCTATGAAAACGCAAGTGCGATGATAAAGAAATGATAAGCAGACTGAGTTATATAGAACACATGGAGGAACCTCAAAAATACTGCATTGTAGCCCAATAAATTTAGTACCAACTAAATTAGTGTGAACCTAGAAATGCACATAAATACCAATAAAATCTCTCAACTTACCCAAAAAATTTAAACCACTCCTGATGGGACTCGGGTGGTAATATACTAAAATATTACTAAATGTGTAATACAATTTTTATAAGAAACAAGAGACTTAATGACGGAAAAGATGAATACTTATAACTACATATTTGACAGACAAGACATAGTGGCCCCTCCCCGACCATAATGAGTTGCAGTGGGTCACAAATAAAACAAAAATAATTTACAGTCACAACTAAACACAAAACCAAACTCTTACTAAGACTGATGCAACTAAATTAACTCTAAAACTAATTAATTATACCTTTGCAGAGAGCATTCAAAATAAAAAAGATTGTATGAGCCATAGTATGGTTTTACGCATCTGTCATTCAGCCAACCAGGTAAAATGATACCATCCAACTGAGAAAGCTTGACAACTCCAAAATATCTAATATCCAAAACATAAAATGGTCCAAGATAATGCATTTATAATTTACCTGGATGATTAAGATATTTTCTATCATAAATAAATACTTGGTCTCCAACTGAGAATGATTTTTTCTTAGTGTGTCTATCATGCCAAGCCTTTTGTCTTTGTTTTTCAACAGTCTAATGGAAGTATACAAGGACCATTTCTCATCTAGTTTCCATAAATATTGTAATTGTTCTATAATAGACTCATCAACCTAGTGGTGTGAGAAATGAAGAGATTTGGGACTCTGAACTTTATTGGAACCACTACTTCACATCCAAGAAAAGCAATGGGGTATATTTTTGCAAGCACTTAACTATAGTGTGATAAGCCCATAGTGTTGTTGGAACCCACTCATCCTAGTAATACATATTTTAGAAGCAATTTTAGTGAGACCCTCTTCCAATATTTTATTAAAGAATTAAATTTTTTTATTCTCTTGCGAGTGATAAGGGTTACTCTTGTGGTGTTGAATCACAAAATTTCATAACAATGAACTAACTATCTCATTAATAAAATGTGTGCCTTCATCACTAGTAAGGGTTCTATGAAAACCATACCTAGTGATGATATTTTCAAATATGAATCATGCAATAGTATGAACAGTGAAATATTGAACAGGAGAAACCTCTTTGAAATGCGTCAAATATTCCATTGCGATGACGGTGTACCTAGCATGTGAGTGTCGCACAGGTGGGTTAATGAGCCCTAAAAATTTGACTTCCCATTTTTCAAACGCTTCAAGTGCTCTAACTAGATGTAGAGGAGATTCATCCCTCTTAGACAGATTTTCAACTCTTTGAAAAATATTTGATCGGGATTTATGCAGGAATGTAATAAAATATAGAAATAGACATAAAAACACATATGCAGTGGAAAAAATACTTCATTTTATTAATAAAAAGTGACTGAAATATGCTTACAGACATAATGGAAATAAAAACAGATAGGGTGCTGGTAGCCTATCTCTGAGAAGAGATGTGGTGGCTACAGACCTCTGAAATGTGTTACAATGAGGCTCGAGGGCCTATTTATTATTGAGAAATAATGGAGAACTCTAAACATCCAAAAACATAACCCTAGGACATGAAGCACCAAAACTATGGGCCCCATTTGGGTAAATTGGTGTTTCAACTTCCCGAGGATGTAATTTTGGCATATGATCTCCGTTTGATGCGCTCAATAGCTCGTTAGAAATATCTATCAAAGGAGTCACTTGGTCGCTCTCAGTTTTCCCAAAAAATGTTGTTTAGGGCCTCAAAATGGCTCCAGAAGTTCAGGACCTGAAAAACTGCCAAAAATAGTAAGTTGTGCCAAAATCAAAACACTGAAAGAGACAATCGTGGGGCCCCAAGTGGAATAGGTGGGTGGCCACTAATATCCACTTAGATCATTAAGGCCCTAAAACGGCTTCAGGAGTGCAGCACCCGAAAACCTGCTAAACATAGTAAGTTGTGATGAAAGTGAAAAGTCGCAAGAATTTATGGTGCGGGTCCAAATGGAATAGGTGGGTGGCCACTGATATCCACCTGGATCATTCCTCCCTCCTTAGGAAGCAATGGTCCCCATTGCATTGAGATCATCCATGAGATGAGGCAAATTTTGTTTAATTGGGCATTAGATTTGTCAGAGATGTCATGGACCTATGGGTGGACATACTGGATGCGTTTAGGAAATTTGGTTTCTTTATCAGCCTCAGATAGTACATGTGTTGATTTTGTATGTGTAGTTGTCGGAGGTATGGAAACATCAGGCATCGATGCGTCCAGGGTCATATCAATGGAGTGCTTGTCTTGACAGTGTAGAGGAACCTCTATGAGTGAGGAGAAAATTTCCTCGTATTCCTCCATGACTTTATCCATCTGCTGTAGCCATGTAGGGGAGCCCTGTTTCGAGGTTTTGGCCATAATTTTCTTCTTTCCCTATGAGCGAGTTGTAAGGAAAATAATTTCCTATTTTGGGAAACAATATTACTGTATTGTTTTGTAGTAGTAAAAAATATGACAGTAGGTGGTCCCTCTGGTATCCTTTACAAGTTATTTCCCAAAGTAATAACACTAGCACGAGGCCTAGACTCATACACAACATGTCACCTTCACAAGTATGGTTGGCCTAATAATACATGAGCTACATCAAGAGGAGCAACATCACATAATACCTCATCCGTGAATGGCTTGATATTGTACGGAAGGCGGCACTGTTGGTGGATGTGGATATCTCTGCCTAGGTGAAGCCACCCGATGGTATACGACTGCGGGTGTGCTATGGTTGGTAGGCCGAGCCGCTCACGACCTCTGCTAAGATGAGGTACTTTTGGCTTCCACTATCGACAAGGAATTTCAGTGCAGAACCCTTCACCCACATATGCAAATGGAAGAGGCGCTCCCCATCCTCTGGATCCTTGGGATCCTCCCTCTGGATCTTGGTGGTGGAAACAATCACAATGGGATCTGTATCAATGATATGCTTCCCTCTGTCATTGCCTTTTTATGGTTCTGACACATGATCAAAAAATGCATCTGATTTGGGTGCCTTTAGTTCGTCCACCAACAAATGTTTGGCCTGACACTCATTTTTGTTATGAGTGGCGTTTTTATGAAATTCACACCACTTATCGATGTCCTTCTTTGGATTTGTGGTGTTTTTATGAGTCATACAATTTTGGCCTTGAACCTTGTTCTTCGGTTTGGGGGCACCTTTCTCTGGATTCGGATTTGCAGATCTAAAGTCTCGCTTCTTCTACTTAAATTTCTGCTCGATCTTGACGGCATAGCGATATGTTGTGCCAAGCGATGTAATGTCGAGGAACTCCATTTTCTCTTGAATATTTTTCTGTAGAAAACCATGGTACTTGAGCACCAAATGTCTCTCTGAATCTTTAATACCCAACTTTGTGCATAGGGTATGGAACAAATTCGCCAGTTTGTGCACATCTTGATCCCTTTATTGTTGTAGCATGGTCCATTAGATGTATTTGTCCTCATAGCTCCTCATGGGGTAATATTGCTCCTTGATGCTGTCTCAAAATGAATTCCAAGTGGGTGTGGCCGAGAATAGAGAGGGTTCCCCTTCGTCCTCTTGCTCACGATAGGTTTCCCACTAGTCTTTGACATGGGGGGCAGCTTTGAGGAGTGAAAAAATAATCTTTTCTCGGTCAGAGAAATAATGAACCGAGAAATACCCTTCCAACAAACTTAACCATCTATCTACATCGTCTTCATCTATATGGCCTTTAAATATAGGAATGTCAAATTTTACCTGTACCTTGAAGGGAGTGGCCCCTCCAGGGTGGCTGTTGGATGCAGATGCGCTAGGTGGGCAGTCGTTGAAGGATGTGAGAAAATTTACCCATCATCGTGTTCCTTTTTTCTGGAGGGCCTCCTTGAGCAATATTTTGATAAGATCTCCTACTACCTCATCTTTCTTTTCTTCTGCCATGGGAGGTTGTCGGGGTTTGCAAGGCTGATCTTACAAGGGTTCAACCAGATCAAGCCCTAACTCCCTATATCTTGACCACGTTGGGGACACGCAAAGAAAAATAGAGAAAGAACAGATCGCTCTGATACCACTGATCTGTATTTATGTAGGAACACAATAAAATATAGAAATGGACATAAACACAGAGATGCAATAGAAACAATACTTCATTTTATTAATAACAAATGACTGAAATATGTTTACAGACATAATGGAAATAAAAATATCTAGGGTGCTGGTAGCATATATCTGAGAAGAGATGTGGTGGCTACATAACTCTGAACTATGTTACAATGAGGCTCGAGGGCCTATTTATTATTGAGAAACAATGGAGAACTCTAAACGTCCAAAAACCTAACCCTATGAGATGAAGCGCCAAAACTATGGGCCCCATTTGGGTAAATTGGTGTTTCAACTTCTTGGGGACGTAACTTTGGAATAAAATCTCCATTTTATGAGCTCAATAGGCTCAGTATTCCTCAGTTTTCGCAAAACACATCGTTTAGGGCCTCAAAACATCTCTAGAATTTTAGGACCCGAAAAACTGCCAAAAATAGTAAGTTGTGCCGAAACTAAAAAACTGAAAGAGATAATGGTGGGGCCCCAAGTGAAATAGGTGGGTGGCCACTAATATCCACTTGGATAATTAAGGCCTCAAAATGGCTTTGGGAGTGCAAGATCCGAAAACATGGTAAAAGTAGTAAGTTGTGCTGAAAGTGGAAAGCCAGAAGAATTGATGGTGTGGGTCCAAATGGAATAGGTGGGTGGCCACTGATATCCACCTGGATCAATATCACACTTATCATCATATTCCTTTGCATCCTTAAATAAATTTGGCCACGAAAAGTTAGCTTGAAAGAATTTCCACATAGTTTCTTTGCCTTCAACATGGCCTCCCACAACTCCTGCATGTCATTCCCATATAATTTAATCCCTTCCATGATCCAAAATACACCAACGCAACATTTTATTGAGTCCCATTTTATATAACTAGCCTGCACTAAGTTCATAATCGATGACACAGACAACCATATGTCACCTTTGAGTGGTCATATACTCATTAGGCCACTTACTATGTGCGAGAAATATTTCAATATCCTCTAAATAATAAAGCACTGCTCCAAATTTGAATAAATTTGCATTTGGTAATTGATTATCAACTGAACCACTAGATTCATCTGATTCCAATCAAGACAAATGATATAGACACACATTTGAATGACCTTACTTGACAATGATTTCAAATGAAAATTCTTGAAACAACAAGATACATCTGCATATTCTTACTTCTAAGACAAGTTTATTAACGAAGTACTTCAGAGGAAAATGATCTCTAAAGAATTTAAAAGTACCACCCAATAGATAATGTCTTATGTTTTGTAAGGAATAAACCATACAAAGGGCCTTTCATTTAGTAGTTGTATAGTTATTCTCCACAATAGAAGTTTTATACTAGAAAAATAAATGGGATGATCCAAGTTAACTTATCCAAGTTGGGTTAACATAACTTCTAAATAAATTATTGATTCCTCTATATGGACATGGAATTCTTTATTCCAAACCAGATAAACCAAGATTGGTGTGGTTCAAGATTTTTCTTCAGGGTATCAAATGTTGCGTCAAATTCAACATTCCAATTAAAATGCTCAGATTTCTTCAATGATTTTTCCAATGGTGTAGTGATTAGAGCATAATTACAGATGAACCTGCGATAGTATGTTGTGTGTCCTAGATTTTATCTTAACTCTTTAACGCTAGTCGGTGGTGAAATGTTGAATATTACCGCAACCTTGAAAATATCTACACATACTTAGGGAAAATTTTAGGGGCTAATATTCGCAGGTGGGCTAATTTTATATAGTTTTGTAAAAAAAATAGTAGCCAATTTCTATTTTTTATAAAAATAATTCGCCCAAGTTTTATAGTGTGAAATTATTTTACCTTGAAAATTGCCAAGATCTTATATAGACTAATATACTATAATCCGAAATTTAGATATTTTTACAAAATTATCATCAAACATCTTACAAATTTTCTATTATATATTACTAAGATTTGCCAAGGTTTCTAAACTTTCAAATACATATCCATCCTTAATATTTTCTCTACACATATCCTTCCTTACAAACTATATGCTTGAGCATCATTCCAAAACATATAGGAAAAACAAATTTCTTCATTAACAACATCTATATTTTCCACAATATTTATAAAACTTTTTCCCTTTACTTCTAGAAGAGTATCCAAGGAGGATTACTTCATCAACTCTAGGTTCAAATTTTCCAAGCGTATCATCGTTTCTCTTTATAAATCATTTTCTTCCAAATATTTTAAAGTATTTAACAGTTCTGGGTTTTCCATACTAGAGTTCATGAGGCGTTTTTTCATTGTTCACTCGTACATTGGCCTTGTTGAGGATATCAATTGTTTTCTATATTTTTTCTCCCCAAAATGTGTGAGATACTCATGATCATCAAGCATAGCAATTCCTCTATTGAAATTTTTTGTTCATTCAATGGAGAAGTGTCTTTTAATACCATGTTGTTCAAAAAAATTGAAGAATTCATTTCATATAAACTCTCCTCCTCTATAGAACCTAAGACATTTGAATTTCAATTCCAATTCATTTTCCACCATAACCTTTAATATTTTAAACTTTTCGAAGGCCTCATCATTAAAATACTGTAATTAGACCCAACACATCCTAGTGAAATCATAAATTAATAACATGAATTATTGTTCACCTCAAGGAGACTTATTTATCATTAGTCCACATAAATTTGTATGCATTATTTCAAGAGGCTTACCTCAAGTATATGATTTTTCTTAGGACTAAAATCTTGATTTCTTACCAAATTGACATGCTTTATAGATGTTGTTTTTCGGTGGTATAATTTTTTGCATTTCACGAGTATCTCCCTTCTTCCCCAATTTATATAGTTGAGAGAAACTGAGTCACCCCAATATTTTATTCCCTAGATAGATTTCCTTTGTTTTCCTCAAGAACTATTATTCATTTCCCCCTTCAAGGATATATACATTAACAGGAGTTCTAGTTTCTTTGATTATTGTCTTACCTATTCCCATTCTTTTACTAAGAAATTTTTAGACCTAAAAAAAATCCCATGCCCTTGGTCACACATTTGGCGAACACTCAACAAATTATGTTTTAATACGTAAAAAAAAAACACATTCTTAGCATTGGTTCTCTCTTTTAGGATCATAGGTCCTTTTCCTATAATAGTAGCTAGTGATTTTTTACTAAAGGAAACATTATTTTATGTCTTAATTTCATTCAAAGTAAAAAAATGATCTTTGTCACTTGTCATATGTTTTGAGGAAGGATTTTCAATGTAACAAATTATCATGATCTCTTGCATAGAAGACTAGATTTCATTTTTTAGAAGAATTGATCTTCCTTTTCGAAATTTTAGGAGGATTCGAATTTTGCTCATGTTGATAATATGGGATCATTGTGCTTTTAAATTCAAGCTCTTCATGTCCAAATTTATTGTGAATAGTGCATTCAATTTTTTTTTGAATAGGAGAGAAGAAATTATACGAACACTTCCTCGACTTCTTGATTTCTTTCTTCTGTAGTCATGATATTTTTATAAGCGACACAATGAATTTCTTTGTGACCAAATTTATGAAAAGTAAATAATTGACCACTGAAGTAAGAATACCTGGGAGTGAAGTACCTTCTTGGGTATATCATCCTTTTATCATGGAAAGAAGGTCCTTTTTTTCTTGTTTTTCTTTCTTGAGTATAGCTTGATCCTTCCTCCATTTGTGAAGTTTTTTTATCTTTGCACTTTCTTCCCTTTATAGATTTTTCATAACTCTTAGTATATCCTTTAGAAAATATCATAGATCCTAATGTTTCGTCATTTATATTTGAATTATATCCAAGGTCTGTCATGATTAGTGGGAAACATTGAACTTTAGTGTTGGAGCGGGGTCCCCTGAATAATTTTGATATAATTTTGTAATAGTTTGAGTTTTTTCGTCATGTGTAGCACAAGTTAAGGGAATTTGGGGCAGGTCAAAGTCCCTCATGTGTTGTAATGGGAAAAAAGGGTAGATTTAGGGGTCACAAACCATAGTTTGCAGATCGTGGTATAGTGCAAACTAAAAGTATAAGTAAGAGTCTAGGATGAGTCGAAAACAAAGTCTTTAGATACTTTTTTGATATGATAGATCTGTTCTGAGGATATGTGCGAAATTGTCTAGGTAAGGGCTCCTGCTGGCTATGTGCATAGAGACCCTTAATCCTGCTATGTGCAGACCCTGCTGGCTGTGTGCGTGCATATGTAGGAGGATCTATAAGAATAATCTGAAGTATTAATCAATGAGAAGACGTTTTGTTGATATTTGAATGTCTTTGTGTTCTATTATTGGTTGCGATGCATGTTAATTCCTTGTTTTTTCTCTATTATATTTGTAATAGTAACTGTTGATTATAGATCAAGTGTGTACCTATAATCGATGATTAGAAGAACAATGAATGCATATATTTGAGTTATATTTCTCCCTTTAAGTGATTGTCTTATGATTTAAGAGGTGCACAACTTATTCTATTATTGTCAAGGGTTTTTGGTTAGGGCTTTCTCAACGCAGGTATGTTTTGATCTTATGGAACCCAATTCATTAAATCTTTCTCCCTCAGGGTGCAGAAACCTTGTTCCAACACCCTCCCATACTACTTTGGGTGAGATCTTGACCTACACAAGTAGGTCATTTCCGAAGGGGCCAGTAGTACAAGGGTTTGTTGGTTAACCTCAAACTTGAACCTAGGTCAAGGTCCCTCAAACCAAAAAATGGTTCTTTTTCCAGGATAGGAGCATTTTGAGAGAGAGACCAGGGGATGAGTCAAGGTTTATGGCATCCAGAAAAAATGGAAATTGAGGATTGGTTCGAAAAGAAGATTAAGGAGTTCACCCTAAAATAAAATAGAAGTAAGAAGTTGTCTATGAAAGAGTGGAAGAATAAGTATATCTTCATAGAGGTGCATGGGATATTCTTTGTGACCTTTGCACATGAGTTGCAGGAGTGGTTGTCGATACTAGTGGAATTTCAGAGCTGTTGGAAGGATGATATGGTTACGCAGTGGACCCCTGAGTTTAATCCAGAAATTGGAAAAGACTCATAACAAAATCACCCAAACCATAGATCATTGGGTTGATAGTATCATGGGAGGATTTGTGACAGATTTTTCCGTATATCAATCTGTATCATATTCTAATGTTGAGAGAAGATTTTTCAAAGGGTTGAGAGGTAAATTCTTGGGAACATTGCCCTTATTGATTAAGATGATATTAAGATAAAAAGGTGTTCTATGTAGCCAGACCGAGTGAATGAGTTACAAATAGGTTGAAATCACCACGTGCAGCGGGAAGTACTATCAGGTCAATCAAAGCAGGAAAAGAGCTATGTAAAACCCTCTAAGAGATTCCCTGGACCTAGAAGAAACTGAGACTACATGTGCTACGGGTAGCCCTCCTGCTACACCATACTAAAACTCACATAGGACTCAGACACCTCCTACCCTACTGCCACCTCCACCTGCAGAAAATATGGTTTCTAACATGAAG
Organism: Pinus albicaulis; assembly: GCA_034641835.2. NCBI lineage: Eukaryota > Viridiplantae > Streptophyta > Pinopsida > Pinales > Pinaceae > Pinus > Pinus albicaulis. Next base: position 522,702,233 of record CM076570.1, read on the forward strand.
CTACCCATCTTTAAGGATGTGGGGGATGAGGACCTGGATTGGTTTTGATTCGTAGTTGATGCAGTATGGACTGCGCAAAATGTTAATACAGATGTTGTAAGAATAGCACAGCTACCCGTGGATTTTGAAGGACGTATAATGGACTGGTTTATGCGATATCTGAAAGAAAATTCTTCTCCTACTATCGATGATATATAGAAGGAATTAAAGCTTTAGTTTAAAAAATAGAATTCCTTTGCACAATTAGTGGGGGAGCTAAAAGACTTCAAGCAAGGAGCAAAACAATCAATCTGGGAAGCTGATCAATAGCTAAAGAAAACTATTAGTGATGGAGGATTTGTTTACAAAGGTGATCAACACAAGGAATGGTTCATCGCCATGTTGTTACCCCATCTATGTGGCCCTCTGGGACAACAGAATATTGCTACCTAGGAGGAGGCCCTAGAGATCACTATGAAGTTAGAGGTTGTGCCCAGAGAAGATATTCCCCTTGGGACTCTTCAAATCCAAAGTTAGTTGGAATCGATGCAGCTAGAGATACGGAACCTATGAAGATACAAGGGTAAAGAGGTTGGTGCAGATGTCTGGCACATTCGTTCCAAAGGAGAGGGCGACACGAAACATTAGTGCCCTATTTTTATGGACTACCTACAAGATGGAGGGCCAAATCCACTGCGCCCCAGGGGGGTGCAGGGCCTAGCAACCCCGCCCTATGGTGCACATATTGTCAGGTAGCTGTACATCATGATACCAAACACTACCCATGGCTGGGAGCCTATGTGCCAGAATTAAAGCAAAAATACTAAATATTTTGTTCCTTGGTTGGTCATGATGAGCACCAATGTCAGATGTATGACTTAATGATGGGAAATGAAAACCTATATAAGGTACAGGCTGAAACCTATTCACCAATATCTCCCTCGAGACGTGGAGGATCCCCACTAAGAGGAAGGGGTGGAGAGGGGAGGCGTAGGCCATTACACACACGATTATCCTAACCCTCCTTGGAAGTCTTGTAGGTACTGTAGTAAATTTGATCATGTAATAGAATAATGTCCCATTCTACTAGAAAAGATGCAGGAAAAGAAGTAGACACCTATGCAGAACTTGAAAATGGTGAAAGTGGAGCCACACGATGATGGCCCTAGTGTAAATGCAATAACTCGTAGTGGTATGGCCACTGGAGGAGTTGCAAAGCAAGCAGCTACAGAGATATGGATTAGAAAGGAATATAACATGATGGAAGGCTTATACCTAAACAAAGAGAAGGAAAATTTTATAGAGGCTAGAAGGGATTTTCCGACAGCAGAAGCATCAACATCAGAAGCTACCATGGATCCAAATGCTGATGAAGAAGTCAAGCCATTCCTTCAAGCTTGTATGAAGTTACTGCACAACTAGAAGGTGGTAGAGAATCTCTAAGAATTGATATATAGCTTCACAGAAAAAGAATCCCCTCAAAGAGCAATTAAGGTTGTAAACAAGATTTATAAGAATAAGAAAAGGATTGGTCGAGAGATGCGTATGACTACATAGATTGGAGAATACAAGATGGATCAGGTCCTCTTGGATTTTGGATCTGATGCCAATGTCCTACCCAAAAAAACTTGGAAAAGGTTGGGAGATCCTAAATTGGACTAGTCCATCATTAAATTAAGGATGGTTAACCCGTAGAATATCATTCCACTGGGAAGGTTGCCTAAGGTTGTGGTAGACATTGCGAGAGTTAAAGTATATGCATACTTCAAAGTAATCTAGATTGTGGATGATGTGAACCCTTACCCTGCACTATTAGGACTGGATTAGGCTATTAACATGGGAGGTATCATCAACCTGAAAAGGAGGAGTATGATTTTTGAAAATGATGGTACGTGGTAATGGTCCCTCTAGATCCAAATAAAGGTGAAAGATATACAGAGACGGTGCACGATGTGGAGGATGTTGACCATATTTAAAAACTAACTGCGCGGGATAATGATTGAGCCAACCCTATCACTGATGGCATGTTAAATTGGGAAAAATATAGCTCATGCTTCTCATATTTAGATGGTGAGATGGAGAATTGGCAGAACCAGTTGCATGATGTATCTGCACTATGCTCCCTCAAGATCAAAAAGAGCTTCTGGTGCATCTCCTCAGAGGTAAGAGAAATTACTTACTTTGATGGTTCTAGTGGTGTTAAGGAGTTTGTTAAACCACTAGAGAGATATGTCCTTGAGGAACGGAGATTTTGGGAACTTGAATTGGCCATGCACGCAACCCCTATGCGATGGTGGGAAACCGACAAGGGGGATTTTCAGGACTAGGGGGAATATCAGAAGATGATGATCCTACGCTTTGAACCCCCAGTCAACCCACCCATGGAGCTATTTTATGGTCGTAGGGATCCACGCAAGCACTTGGATATGTTTATGGATGTATGGAATTAAAATACCTCTAATGAGTGGGTCCATATGTTTATTCATGTCTTAGGCCAAGTCCCCACCACTTGGTATTTAGATGTGAAGCTTCACCAACATACTCACCACTAGGATACAATGGTAGAGGATTTCATGGCAACGTTCATCTTAGTCAAAGGGACATAGGAATTGTATGAAGCCCTGTAGTATATAGATTCTCTAGTCTTTAATAAGTCCTTACCTCAGAAGGAATGTGTTTCACCAGCATGGGATGCGCATATGCAAGTGTTATGCGGAATTTTGATCTATAGATAAACCAAATTCCCTAAGTGTGGTGCTACTCACTTAGAAAAACAAATGAAAGAATTACTATCACTTTCTCTAACACAAGCAGATATACAGAATGGTAAAGGAGCCTACTTGTGATTTAATTTCTTCTCCTTCTCCTTTTTTTGTTGTTTTCATCGCTTTAAATCCAACTCAAGTCACCAGATAGATTCCTACAAACAAAAACAGAGAACAACAAACAACATGCAATATACAAGATATCTATGTATCTTGGTTAATCAAATCGATTAGATATGAAATACATATATTGTTCAAGGATACATTGCACAAGAAATAGAGACATATGTATGGGAAAATGAACGAAAATATTGATTAAAGAGTAAAAGGGGAAGATTGCAACCAATGGATTGAATTTTTGTCAACCTACTCTAGCTACATTCCAAACTCATCACATCCAACATCATACCAGCAGCATATCAGTACTTTCACTCTCTTATAAAATGAGAATCCAACAACATAACTTTTAACAAGTTCTTCCTTTCAAGAACTTAGATGGAGTGCTCAATTTATATGGAAATTGATGGTAGTTTTTCAATGAATGACTTTCTAATAATAGGCAAGACATATTTCCAAGTTAAGAGGTGTTAGATGGACACTTAGATTCGAATTTTGACACATATGGACTCTTATAGAAGGCACTGGCCATGTGGATATTCTGGAACAATGAGAATTTCTCTCCCAAATTACCAATGCACTATTGAATGTAGGGAAGTTCACTGCATTACAACCTTGACTACAGGATTTGGCACTGCAACGTAGTAAGTCCATTTAGAGGCTGTGTTGGTGATCAATAAGTGATATAACATATACTTTAAACGTTGGAAATCTCACAATAGAATTCATGAATTAATTTTTCTTCTCTTAAGGCATATAACAACTGAAATACAAGGCGACGATAGACCATATTTCATTGGTCCCAAGGATGATGTCCAATTTTACCAGGTCACAGGGGATGATGCCCAAATGCAACTATAATAGCTACCCCTAAAGAATGAAGTAAAAATAATAATAATAGTATTTGGATGAGATGCTTTATGATGTGAGGAGATGGAACTGAATTGGGTTGTGACCTACATCAATATTACAATACATTACATCATGATATTTTCATATTGATGACGAATTGTTGAGGGAGGAATTCCCATGCTCAGCACATAAACTATCTAATAACATGTACATAGTTCAGAAATTCATCTACATTGGAGTTTTTACCAATATATACATGGCTACAAATATAGGCCCATGTTTGGATGACAATCTGTATGTAGAGTCATCAAACAAATGATATGTACAAAAATATGAAATCGCAACTTGGATGGATGAAACTAGATCCGAGGTCTTCTTATCTCATTCACTCAATTGTTCAGGTACAAGTCTAGCCATACGAATATATGAATTGTAGTCGAACATGGGAAGACATCGTTTGATTACCAGCCAATGATGTCAGCTGTTAAAAAATGCGAGAGAACCACCATTAATGTCAATGGCTCTCAAGGTATTTCAGTAAAGTTTGCAAGCCGTGAATAGATCATTTGATGTTGAACGCCAAACAAAATCTTTTGGTGAAATGTTCGGAAGTGTGAAACTTGTAAATGTTGAAGAAAAATTCAAGGTACTGGAATATGATGTTTCTAAGTATACTTCCTGGATGATGAGTTGATGTCGACAGGAAGCCACTTTATCGAAAAATGAAAGTTACTGATTTCAGAGATAAAATGTGACTTGATATAGGAATGTTCAGGGATGACTGTCATGAAAATGAAGGTTTACGAGTATTGCAGAAGGATATGTATTAATTGGATGACTTCTCTTGAACATATCGATCACACTGAGATGAGTTGGCAGCATTGACCCAAAACTGAAGTGAAGGTATGATGAACCATAGGTATGAATGAATCGTCAAGAAGATTACCCAACCTAAAAAGTCACGATGATGGAGTGAAAGTGTCATGTTCAAGAGCAGCCTACTAACAAAAAGTGTTTTGTTCTCTTTTCCAAATTGTCCCCAGTCATTTGTCCACAAGTACCTCTTTATTTCTTAACAAGCTCGAGGAGGATAGCATATGCTTGATCTATAATTCAATCCTTCGGGCGAATGCATCACTATTTAATAATTTAACGAGTCTAGTAATAAATGAAACTCGATTCCTACCATGATCAAAAAGCCCGTTGCTATTTTATGTTTTAATGAGCTTAACAACAGTGATAGCATGGTCCTTTTTCATATTTAGAGAGTTTGAAAATGAGGACAAAAGAAAACTCCATGAGTCCTTTTTCGTAAATTTTTCGCTCGGGTCCGAAAAAGTGTAAAATGATACCTGAGAGAACCTCTTAGCCATGTTCGACTAAGGTTTTCATTTTTTGTAAATAATATATCTTATTTTGGAAAAGGGTTAAAATTATACTAAGTATTTGTTGTCTCATTTACTTTTAAAATCTCGAAAACACAAGTGCTCGGTAATCTTGTAATATTCCCATTTTAGCACATGGCTAAATGGAATATTAAAATTTTTCTTTTATCACCTTGCAACTTAATAAATGGGTAAGGTAACCCATTATTATTGAATACATAAATAAAATCCCTCATAATGTGGAAGGGATCATTAGAGCAACGTCATTTTGCACCCTCAAGTGTGAAAAGGGGCAAATGCATGAAGACAAGGTCATGTTTGACCAAGTCAACAATGCTGCCATAAGAGGAGTGGATCACTTTATGAGACAACGTAGTGTGAATGGGGAAGATGATATCTGATGGAGGAAACCCTAATGGATGGGGCCCATGGAGAGAGAGATTTCACTTGTTTAAAAGGAGGGCAAGGCAGCCAATGTTATTCATGATATGGATTATTGATTTCATTTTCTATGCAGACATTGTGCATTCTTTTAATGTTTAGCAAGAATTTCCGGGGAATTCCTGTTTAGGATTTCTTCACCTTCTTGAGAGTCCTCTTGAGGGATTTTTATTCACTATGCACACATCTTGGCTCAAGGCCAAAGCCACCTCCTTTAGTCACAACATTATTGTTGCATAAACATAACTTTGTGTTGCAGGGTGTTGCAGTGGAGACTCCACAACACCATTTCCTTGGCTCATATTTCAGAGGAGGGAGCTTATATTCCTCTAGGAGGTTAGTGAGGGATAATTCTGAGCATATTGCAGATCATTGGCATCAGTCCAATATTTTCACTTCACCAATAGCGTAGTCCCTTCTCTAGACTGCGTTATTTCTGAGTGCACTTGCAATGGGGACTTGCTCCACTATTTTGGAGGGTGAGATCTTCAGGGTTTGGATCAGAGTTTCACTGAGAGATCCTTTAGATGATATTTAGCTATAATTTTCAGCATCGTCAACTATCTTCATCCACATATATTTTCTTAGCTGCAGCTACTACCCAGCAACTCCGGCATTTCTGTAGATTTGCCATTTTGTGTATATTTCAGCCAATCCTTTTGAGGATTGTGTATTGTTGTTTCCAGGGGTTGAGATCTTGCTCCCCGTTCATTATTTGAGCTATATATTTCTATATGTATGTATTGAAATTATTTGCAGTAGTTCTCCTTCATGGATTGCACAGTCATAGCCTTGGTCATTCTTGTGTAGCAGTACTTTATCATATTTTATGTAATGTCTCTTGAGGATAATTTTGCCTATATCGAGTAGCTATTTCCTCAAGATCTTGTATACATTATGGCTGCTATAATATAATGTAATGGTTATGTGTATCTTCTGGAATTCCTGTATTAATGCATTCACTACTATTTTCCAGCTCATGTTTATAATTGTTGATCTCCACATTGGTAATATCTTGAGATATTCCCAATAGTGTAGCTGTTCCTAATTTGGAATATTACAGTGGCATCAAATAATTATCTCTAGCTCAACCTATGAGTCTCAGCCAAAGAATATCAAGTTTATGAAGAAGATGAGTTTACTCTCATCAATTTTCAGATCCAGAGGAGACCTCTCCAAGGAGGTCAAGAAGATTGAAGAAAGGGAAGAGGAAGGACCATGCACTTCCTACTCTCAAAAATAAGAAGACTAGAAGCATGAAGAACACTTGGAATTCGAAATTCTAAGTGAGTAACTTGCTGAATACCGAGCTAAACCTAGAGCCTTCCAAGAGACTCCGGCTTTACCACAATTTATTCAGCAGAAAGAAGTGAGAGGACCCCACAACCATGGGATGATGAGAGGCAATAGATTTCTATTGTCCACATTCGATGGATGTGCAAAAAATTTGTGGGTGAAGAAGCTAAAGGATTTCTTCCTGCTACATCCTATAGTAGACAGAGAGGCTATAGAAGTTGCAGCGCTGCACCTTGAAGGTGAAGCAAATAATTGGTGGGTCAACAATCTAAGCCATGCAAGGGTTTCAAATCTTGCTGAGTTTTCTCAAATTACGATTATAAGATTTCTCAAAATGAGGGAGGAGCCATCACCACCAATTGATCAGGCATGTACCAGCACTATTTAGACCATGGAGGAGCAGCCTTCATCTTCAACAGTTTGGGAGGCCAACACTTATGAGGAGGAAAATCTTGCAGCCATGCAAGGGGCTTCCACATTTCACCAAGGTATCATTAAAAATCCATCTCTTGTCATTTCAGCAAACACTTTGGATGGGTCTACATCATTGCATGAAATTGACCTAGAGTAGCAGAATAGCACTGCGATGTACAAGAGAAGTGATGCAGAGGAGATGAAACATTCCTCATGGGAGCATTCAAATGGAAGCTTCATTTAGGAAGCCATGAGAGGGGTAGAAAGAAGGAGTAGACATCTGGAGATAAGAAACTCTTTCTCCTATCTATATGACACTCTCTCGATGAGCATGCCACAACTCAAAGAGAGACTTCTACTGGCAGTAGATCCAAGGCCTCTTTGGTTTTGGAGGACCATGCATGAGGAGGAGATATCAAGGAGAGATTTCAATGGAGGTGCACTCCCACACATCATGGAGTGCAAGATTATTCAACAGTTTGAGGAGGTTCTTCCCTTCCCACAGGAGCAGATTGAAGATGGAGGAAATCTTCGGATGGATAACATCTCTCATGACTATATTGGACATTCCTTGAGCCATGCAAATCATTATGGGAGGTTTCTTCCTACCACCTATTTGGATCCTCATAGGGTCAAATTGATCCTCGGAAAGATTGCATTTCAAGCTCCCATAAAATGCAGGAATCTGATTTGGGATGATGGTAGCCCTCATGGGAGGAGTACTAAGATGAAGGGTGGGAGAAGGCATCCACAATTGGTTGAGTAGATGTGGATGGTGAGTAAGGAGCGGGTGAGCTACTTGCAGATTTATGATACCGGGCAGCAGGAGGCTTAGCTACGCTAGTTACTCTTGAAGGAGTTTGGCCATCACTCAGCATACACTCTTTCCAAGGGTATGAGGATGGAGGAGATGTGGGCGGATGCTGTCATCATGGAGTAGCAAAGAGTATGGGTGCATAGTGATGATGCAACATTCATGTCATTCACTATGTCTTCATCATATATCTTGCATGAGGAGAGCATGAGGAAGCAACAAAGACATTTGTTGTTGGGGTCATTCTGTGGAGAGGAAGGGTAGATTTTCTCTCATTTATTGTATGATGTTGCAGGATTAAGAGATGGTACGATCATGGTGCAAAGGGGATTCTCATTGGAATTTTATGATAAGGAATTACTTCCACCTTGGGAGAGATTCCATATTTGGAGCAACATTGTTGGAGGGTTGCCCATGTATGTTGAGGAGGTTGAGGGAAACAACGTTGTACCACCTAGAGATTATCTAGTGCCTCATGCAGAGGAAGGAGGAGCTATTGCTCTAGGTAGAGGGATTCTTTCATCTTTGCAAGGAAGTTCCCAGGATCTCATTTATGGATATCTAGGCACAATTCATGTGACATTCTTGAGGAGGTGTGGAACCATGGAGATGCAAGGAGAGGATAGGGAGGATGACCATCATGATGAAATGAGGAGCACACATCCACGTCTATTGTATGAGGTTGATGCACCTAAGAAGGAGATTGGATTTCATAGTGGAAGCATGGACAGACTTGTTCATTCATATATTCAATCATCTCTTGTTGACGATGTCTCACTGCATGGAGACATTTTTCTGGGGAGACCACTAGACCAGCAGAGGAGGAGGGATGATTCACATGTTGAGGCACCATTCATTGATTTCATAGGAGTGGAGTGCTCCCAGGATCATCTTGCTTGCATGATATTGACATATCAGCATATGAGGAGATGTAGAGATCATGTGCAGATGGAGGAGATACATAACTCTTTGGAGGAGTTAGCACAGCCACCTTTTTTCTCTTTGAGGATGAGAGGAGACTCATTTTTGAGCCACTCCATTTGCATACACAAAAATTATGGTAAGGGTATTGTTTATTCGCATGATGATTTGTATATTCATCCCTTAACCATATATGTATAAGATGTTGCTCCAAGGAGGAGCATTCTTCTTTCTAGACCCCATGGTCTACTTGAGGCCATGAGCACTATTGGTGACCACTCACTAGGAGGAGTTGGGGAGGAAATGTATTTTGGAGGACCTACTCACCTTTAAACATATATCATTCACATTCTCCATACATTTGAGGAGAGTAGGACAGCAAGCAAGTGGTTGAGAGGCCACACTTTTTGTCACACTCTTTTGCAGTTGAGTGTCAAACTGCATTGGTTGCAATTGAGGGACCATTTTACTTCTCCCTTACCACATATAACAGCAATCGTGGTTCTAATTATGGTTCATTATGTTTTTTTTGTCTTTGTAATTGTTGAGAGCATGATTGGGGGAATGTCACATTGGCTGGATATGTTCCTTGGGGGAGGGATCTCCCACATTATTTGCATTGCATGTTCTAATGGGAGCATGAGAGGACATGTGGCCACTACAGAAAAAAAATTGTTTCCATTTGAGGTGATCCATATGATTGATTGGATGCCATATGATGGTGACTTCCAACTCATCACATATGAGGTGATTTGGGACAACATGTTTCAAAACGCTGGGGAAGAGATCCTTGGAGGTCTAGTCCTCATCTTGCCACTGGAGGGAAAATTTATTGCAGCCCAAGATCATCATATACTCTACACTTATCTTAAGTGGAGTGGAAGGAAGTGTGGGGTAGGCTATTTTCTCTACCAAGATCAGATTTTCAGCCCACGTATATTGTAGGAGCCAAAGGTGGAAGATGATTTTCAAGAGTTGCCATGTTGGGAGGTAACTCACTTTGTATGGATGATTGCTTGGGGCATGGAGGATCTACATAAGGAAGATGTTCCTCAACATATTTCAGAGTCCATGCCTTGGGTGGAGATTCTTCAGTCTATACTTGCAGTTGCTTGAGGACAAGAAACATCTGGGAGGGGAGGACTGTAATATTCCCATTTTAGCACATGGCTAAATGTAATATTAAAATTTTTCTTTTATCACCCTGCAGATTAATAAATGGTTAATGAAACCAATTCTTGTTTAAGACAAATAAAATCCCTCATAATGTGGAAGGGATCATCAGAGCATCTTCATTTTGCACCCTCAAGTGTGAAAAGGGGCAGATGCATGAAGACAAGGTCATGTTTGGCCAAGTCAACAATGCTGCCATAGGAGGAGTGGATCACTTTATGAGACATCGCAGTGTGAATAAGGAAGAGGATATTTGGTGGACGAAACCCTAATGGATGGGGCCCATGGAGAGAGATATTTCACTTTTTTAAAAGGAGGGCAAGGCATCCATTGTTGTTCATGTTATGGATTATTGATTTCATTGTCTATGCAGACATTGTGCATTCTTTTGTTGTTTAGCAAGAACTGCCAGGGAATTCCTGTTTAGGATTTATTTACCTTCTTGAGAGGCCTCTTGAGGGATTTTTCTTCATTCTCCACACATCTTGGCTCAAGGCCAAAGCCACCTCCTTCAGTCACAGAATTATTTCTGCAGCGGCATAACTTTGTGTTGCAGGGTGTTGTAGTGGAGACTCCAGAACACCATTTTCTTGGCTCATCTTTCATAGGAGGGAGATTATATTCCTCCGCGAGGTTAGTGAGTGATAATTCTGAGCATATTTCAGATCATTTTCATCAGGCCAAGCTTTTCTCTTCACCAACAACGCAGTCTCTTCTCTAGACTGCATTATTTTTTAGTGCACTTGCAGTGGGGACTTGCACCATTATTTTGGAGGGTGAGATCTTCAGGGATTGGATCAGCCTTTCACCTGAGAGATACTTTGGATGAGATTCAGCTATCATTTTTAGCATCATCAAATATCTTCATCCACATCTATTTTATGGGTTGCAGCTGCTGCCCAGCAACTCTGGCATTTCTGCAGATTTTCCATTTTGTGTATATTTCAGCCAATCCTTTTGAGGATTGTGTATTGTTGTTTCTAGGGGTTGAGATCTTGCTCCCCCTTATTGATTTGAGCTATATATTGTTGTATCTATGTATTTACATCATTTTTAGTATTTATCCTTCATGTATTGACCAATCATAGCCTTGGGCATTCTTGTGTAGCAGTACTTTATCATATTTTATATACACGTCTCTTGAGGCTGATTTTGCCTATCTTGAGTAGCTATTTCCTCAAGATCTTGTATACATTGTGGCTGCTATAATCTAATGTAATGGTTATCTGGATCTTCTGTCATTCTTGTATTAATGCATTCACTGCTATTTTCAAGCTCATGTTTATGTATTGCTGATCTCCACATTGGTAATATCTTGAGATATTCCCAATAGTGTAGTTGTTCCTAATTTGGAATATTACAAATATTTTCAAATTATCGGAGTGTAAAAAGAGCTAAAAGAAGACTCTAGGGGTTCCTTTTTTGTCATTATAGAAGCTCAAAAAATAGATAATAGTGTGCTTCAAGTCCTTTTTCATTTTTATAAAAGCTCTAAAAATCAAGATAAAAGTACGTTTTCTGGTCAAATCATTCCTGAATAAGTATGCATGACATATCTACTGTATCAGCTGTAAAACCTATTCAGAACACCATCAAATAGACTAAAATACCTGTTTCATAGAAAAAAATGAATAAAAACCATAGTCAAAACATTAAATTCGATTTGAAATAATAAAATGAATAATTAAAAGAGTTTTTACCATTCGTTTTTTCCATTTGAAAGTTACCATTTGAATTTTGGAGCTTTGAACCAGTTTTTTCCCTCGAACTACAGTAGTTGATTGCGATAAATTATATGGACAATTTTCCTCGTCGTTCGATCCTATTTTATTTTGCCTTAGAGTGGATTCCATTGATACAGTCCCAACATGTTACACTGGGTATACATGGTCCTAGAGATCCACAGATGTAGAGATGGGTAGACTTGATGGCTAGGCATGCTGGTTAATCGACCATTGTATTCTCTACTACATTCTTCATCCGGTTTAGGAAAAAAATGATCATCGTTGATGATTATGCATATGCATGCGTAGACTTCTGAGGAGATCTGAATTTGATCCTACCAGATGACGCACAATTGGGTGCAATGGTAAGCATGTTTTGACCATGTTTTTCGATTTCTCCATCCGAGAGAAGTTCTCTTGAACATTTTTCATACATTTTCAGGTCAGATGACCAATGTGTTTTGACCTGAAAATGTATGCAAAATGTATGCATCCAAGAGAAGTTCGATCAATGCACTATACTCAGTGATATTTTTTGTTAACCAATGAATACAAATCCCTTGAAAACTTACTAACTCGCCGCTTGGAGTGAAAATGTCCCATGATGTAGAGGATAAATTCTGTGTACTATGACTAGCACCATCAACATACCCAACAAATAGTTCCAAAGATTCAGGCATCTGCGATGAAATTTAAAGTGGATTACTAACTTCAAGAAAACTCTAGAAAACAAAATAAGACAGTAAATGAAAATCAACAACATATACACAATATAATACAACTGTTCACTACATTCATGTCTAAGCATAGTAACGTTTGAGATACAACCCATTTTGAGGCTACGCCAATGGAATTCCATCATAATCTACCAACTTGTAGGAACCCTTAGCAAGAACTATTTTGACAATATAGGCGCCATGCCATAACGGCTCAAATTTCCCTATACCTATTACATCAGCTTCTTCATCATAAAGAAGCACCAAGGCACCCTCTAAGAATATGCGAGGCTATACATGCTTGCCATATTGTGCCTTCCTATGTCTCTTATGTGGTTCGTTGGCCAATACGGCTTCACGACGCATTTCATCAAGATGTATGAGGTTAAAAATATGTGATTATTCATGTGAGGTGTCAGGTAACAAGTAAATGGTGAGTTTTAACAGTGGTATTTCCCATTGGATAGGAACGATACCTTCCAAACCATACACCAATTGAAAGGGCGTAAATTTAGTTATGTTTCTCACCGAGGTTTGGTATGCCCCCGAAATCGAGTAAAAGATTAAATGGCAATTTCATTTTTGAAATCCTATCATTCATTGAAGCATTTTTTTAATAATATTGTTAATAGCCTCAACTTTTCCATTTGATGGTGGATAATAAGGAGTATAGCTATGATGTGACAATCCTAACTTAGCAGTTGACTCATTCATCATGTGATTGTGAAAATGATTACCATGATCTATGACTATAGCTAGTGGAACATCAAACCCTGATATGAAATGGATAAAAAAGAAAAATGCACCTAGTTTTCATGTGTTATTAAATGTAGGTGTTGCTTCGTCCCACTTAGTAAAGTAGTCTACTATGAAAATAGTATAACCATGCCCCCCCGGATGAACAAGGGTTAGAAGTCATGAATTCAAAGCCCCATTTTTCAAATGGTCCCACAAGGATAAAATGATGCATCGATGCTGGCAGTTTGCAGATTTTACGATTAAATGTCTGGTGCACATGACATATTCTGACCACGAGGATGCAGTTGCGAAATATGGTTGGCCAAAAGTAACCAATGCGGAGTATCTTATGCATGGTACAGTATCCAAACAAGTGTCTGCCACAAGCCCCAACATGAAAATCATTTAAAACCTTCTCGGCCTCCTCATGAGTGAGGCACCTCCTCAAAATCGTGTTCACATAATGATGATAAAGTGTATCGCCAACGATCAGATAATATTTGGCTTGTTATTGAATACATCACTATTGAGAGTGAGAGGTATCAGGTCAAAAAGTCTAGGTTTGGAGATAAATGATAAAATCCCCATACCAAGGATCATATGATCCGATCAGAAACAGATACTTGTCAAGAATTGATGGTTCCTATGTAGTAGCAGTACTATAAGAGGGAAGGTTGCAGAGAAGCTCAGCCAAAACTAAAGACTTACTTGACTTGGATTTGATGAATTCCAAATCAAACTCCTACAAAATGATAATTAATTTTGAGTATTTTCCCCCTAACAATTGACGTGACAGAATGTAAGTCATGGGGTTGTAATCCGAAATGACAACAGTCTTCCAGAATAGGATATAATGGCGAAATATTTGGACATCTTGAACGATTGCCAAGGTGAGATTTTCGATATATGAATACTTCACTTTCGTATCATTGAGATTAAAAATCAAATAATATATCGGATGTTCTATCCCATATTATTCATGGAAAAATACCATATTCGCATGGTCGTTTCAGCCACGGTGATATATAAGAAAAAATCACTCTGTTAATTCGGGGGATACATTAATGATGCCCAGACAAGTGTATCCTTGACAACATTAAAAGAATCTTGCGCAACCTTATCCCAATGGAAGGGAATACCTTTTTTCAAGATCTGAGTAAATCCTTTATCCATTTCGGCGTAGTTGGGTATGCACCTCCTTAGGAACTTAGCCTTTCCTTGAAATTTCTGCAACTGAAGAAAATTGGAGGGGAAAGAGGAATTTTGTCTTATATTGATCCTCTGGGCAGATATTGATCTGATTGTAACCAGAAAATCCATCCATGAACGAAAATATTTCACATGTAGCACAATCATCAATAATTTGGTCAATAAATGGAGTAGGATAGTTCTATTTTGGACAAGCAAGATTGACATATTGATAATCGATACACACTCTAATTGTCCCTTGTTTCTTCATGACAGGAACAATATTAGAAACCTAATTAGTTAACAGAACATGGTAAATTAAACCAGCACACACAAAAAATTCAATTTTTGCTTTAATGGCAGCAACCTTCTTCAGATGAATAGGACGAAGGCAATGACGCACTAGTTTGAAAACAAGGTACATTTTAATTGAGTGTTCAATGATACTAGTATCTATACCTGTAATTTTCTCATAAGACTAGGCAAAGATATCTTGGAATTCACGAAAGAGAGAGCGATAAGTTTTGAGTTCTGATGGAGAACAAGAAACACCAACATGATTTTTTTCTACCACGCCAGGTTTGGTTGAAATATCGATATAAATGGTTTCTTCAATATTTGATAAATTTTGCTCAAATTCAGTTGCATTAATCGGAAAATAATTTGAAAATAATGTTTTGATCGATGGTTGATATAGTTCCATAAGATTATCTTCTTCGTAATCGTGAAGATGGGAATGTTAATGATGACCTTCCCATGGTTCTCCTTTTGGAATCATGGATTCCATAATGCTTTCATTTGTTAAGAAAGTGGATGAAAATGGATTAGATGGTATACCAAAATCTAATGAACGATCAAACCAAACGATCGGTGACGATGATTTCAAATTCACCACTCAAGCCATGTAGATTGATTGTTATGCCAGCTCAATTGGGTTGGGTGGCATAACTTCATCCAACGCAACAACTTCAGAATCACCCATAATCTTCCTTAAGCCAAATGGAGTGGAATATATCATGTCGCAGGTCTCTATGTTTGTAATTTCTACTGATGTGCCAGGCGGCAGTGATGCAAAGATACCCATTAGGGAATAATCCTTTAATATTCCTACACCAATGTTCTGAAGTTGGAATTGGGGTGCGTGAACTAACAAAATGCTTCCAGTTACCTAGGACCTAGAGGCAAAGAAGGAGAGTTGACTGATGACTTTGATGACACCTTTATGAGGAAAGGAAATCATTCTAAAATAAGTAGAAACGATTGCAATCATAGCATATACCCATGGCTTCCAAGTAAAATTTTGTAGTCGAGGGGTCTAACAACATCCTCAACTTCAACAGTTACATTTTTTCCCCCTATTTCAACATGCATGTTATTAATAATACTGCAAGGCTTATAAGTACGACTGTCAAAATCTTTCAACGTCGTAGGTGATATACACAAGCGTGGAGAGCCAAGTTAGTTCCATAAATTTATAGACATAATGCAAGTAGATGCTCCCTCATCAATAATAGTATGATGAATGAGGTGACTAAGAACATTTACTTGTATGGAGAATGCCAGTTCTACTAGTAATTGCGGCACATTGGCGGTATGATTAACGACTACAAGGTTTGAATCTGTTGGACTGATTCCACCAATTGCCGACAAAAAAGCACGCTTCTAGGAGGGACAATTTGGAAGTACCTCAAACGTCAACATAACTGAAGGGGATTGAGCCAAAGATTCACCTATATTATAATTTTGAGCAGCTCGGGCTTGAGCATTAAATGTTGATTTATGAACAACTCCCTTTATTGGCTTTATTGTCAATTCAGGAAAAATAGTTGGGTGTATCGATTCTGTAGATGGACTCGTGGTCGAGGTAGTAGTTTTATCAGTAGCCTGAATACCGTAATATTTATTTCATGTTGACACCAAAAAATCAGTTTTTGGCTTTGCGATAGATAGCATCTTGGGTGTGTGTTATATTCTTTCCACGACTAGCCCCAAGTGTTGTACATTGCGCCGGGCACAGCAGGGGGGTCAGAGGGGGGGCGGGGCAGCGCCCCGGTGAAATTTTTTTTGGTATGTGGTCCCACTCATAAGCGGACCCACCCATGTTTTTTCCATGAGTTTGCACATGGTTTTTGGGGTACGATGGTTTTCGACGCCTGGTATTTTGTAGATCCAGTCAAGGGAACTACGGTTATGTTCTAATCTAGGGTTAATGAATTGGGGTTTATGTATGCTTCGACATGTATATATATGTGTTGTAACACTAAAATGAATATAATGAAAAATCAAGCTGGTCATTCCAATTTGGGATCCAGGGGAAAATCTCTGTGTTTATCTGTTTTATGTTTTATGCTCCCGCTATTGTTTATTTTCTGTTATAAGATTCGTGTGTAGATATTCAGGGTTAAAACCTACATAGCATAAGCACTTGGGAACTAGAAGCTCGATCTGTGGCAACCAAATTTATGTCTGGATTCGGAAATTTGACAACAAAATAGATTCATGTGAGGTATTAATCAATTTTTAGACTTCGGTGCGGTGAGGAAAGTCTCTAACAAAGTGTTCCTCATTAAAAATTATGCAAGGGTAACAAGGTTTCCTATTTCTAGACGATTGATCAGATGATCAATCCTATGGGGTAGAAGTTTGATTTTTCTTTGATTTCCCTTTTTTCTTACTTCTAGGTTTCTTGTCACTTTTTCCCTTGTCAGATGACATGACATGGATTTCGGAAGAAGGTGAAGAATCATATGCAGTGGAGCGGTGTGTGTTTGTAGTATCAATCATACTATCTCTGGCATGAGAGTCCTTAGATGGAGGAAGAGTAGTAAAATTAGATCGCAATGTATCTATCGTAGAGCGTGCCACACTGAGTATATATCAAATCTATGTAGTAGGCATGAGAAATGACCTTCTCTTCAGTGACAACACCACCCTTAGCAAATTTTTCAGTTGTAGATGGTAACAAGGACTTAATGAACCACTCAGCAAGGAGATGATCAGGAAAAAATGCCTTAACCATTCTACGACGACGATGCCACTCATGAATATGTAAAAAATGTGAGTAGCATTAATCTGTTTAAAATTAGTCAAGAGTTCCATTCCAGTTTCATATCGTATGGGTAACTAGAAGTGGGTCAGAAAGATAGTAGCTAGGGCAATGAAATTATCAAATGAAGCTCTTAGTAACTCAATGTACCATTTCGTGGTCGGACCAATGAGCGTACATTGGAAAATACATAGTCGAACGGAGTCATCATTTAGGGAGTTGGATGAAAAACACAAATGATAAGTCATAACATGTGTCGACGGGTGTTCCCCAGGGTTTCCATTGAACTTAGGAATATCTGAGGGAAATTTATGAGGTATCACTGGCCACCAAGGAGCATAATTGATTGGATAATTGGTAAGCCAGTTTAAATCTGGTAACTCTAAAGTTGCAAAAAAAGGAAAATTTCGGTTTAATTCAGGTTGAGCATAACCAAGGTATGATGGAATTGCTTGGGCAACAGGCCTTTGAGCACCAACATAAGGAATTTTTTTGTTGGTAACCCATATATGGGTTGTTTTGATAAGAAAACACTTGAGGATTCTGTTGACAAAAACCTGGGTAAGCTACTTGTTTTTGCAATGAGGGTTGTTGCATTTGTGCTTGTGGTTGCCAAGGGGTCTACCCATTGTAATATTCCCAAATTTTCACCTGATATTTGGAATATTAGAGTTCTTAACTTTCTTAATGAATTAATTAGATAGAAGGATGGAGGGACCCATAATCCTCAATATGAATAAATATCCACTTTTTGTGTGTGAATGTAGATTAATTATAGATCTACATAATGAGGTAGTTGAGCAACTACTAATGTGAATGAAATTGGAGATCATGTCTCATTAATGAGATAGATCATGGAGGTTCACACAGTCAACTAAGATATTAAATATTTCAAACAAAATATCATGGAATGTTGATACAGTCAACTAAGATCTTGAAGATGTCAAACAGAAGATCATGAAGCATTCATGATAAAGTGATGGAAGATGTTGTGTAATTAATGCACACATGATGGAGAGGGTGTACATTGCACCTAGAAATGATGGATGATTTGGTCAAACAACGCAGTCAAACATGGAGGATATTGTCCACATGCACATCGTAGTCTAGATGGGGGCCAAGGCATCGGAAGGCTCGAAAATTATATAAAGAAGATGAAGGCAAGGATGAGGAAATGCTTGTGATTATTCATGTTGAGGATATTTTTAGATCTGGAATTGTCATGTGACATTCCATTGCTTTCTTGGGCTGTTTAGCAGAGATTGCAAGTGGTATTTAGCATAGGGTGTTCTTGGTTGGGAATCCCACCTCTTTCTTAGAGTAGTTCTGGAAAGAGTATTGTACTTGATTCTACATCAGGAATTGGTGCCACATATATTTTCCTACTTCCTGCAGAACATTCATATTCAGAAATTGCATATTTTTGAAGATCATTCTGGAAAGTGGAAGTTGTCTTCAGTACTTTAGCTGGAGAACTGGTGAGGGTTTATTCCTATCACATTGGGCTTATAGATCAGCATTCCTAGAGCTTCATATCAGATTTGGCATTAGGCCAAAATTCGTTTACCTCCTAGCAGTAGTAATACCTTCAGGAATTACGTTGTCCATTTGCAGATCCAAAAGGAGGAAGGTGAGAAAGGAAGCGACTAGCTTTTCAGCTAGTAATCCTGTGAGGGGTCATTTCCTCAACTTTCCATTAGTATTTCCATAAGCCTGGAGTTTATTACAACATATTTGAGCAGGCATAATGCCTCTCTTTCCCTCACAGTGTAGTTTCTATTGGTAGTTGTGTTGTAGCAGCTGTAATCATCATTGGAGGATTGAGAAGCTAGATCTAGAGCTTCTAGCTTGTAGATCTGAAGGAGGGATCAACCCTTCAAGCTTAGATCTAATATTGTGACATATTTCAGCCATCTATATGTCATATCTAGCTTTATATCTGTAATTCCTAGCAGATCAAGGATCAAATCCTAGGAGGTTAATTTTCCAAAGTTGTAGATTTGGAAAATCCTTTCTGGGTTATCTTGGGAATCCATCACATTGGCCAGATCTTGAATCTAGGCATCATATAAGCTCTAGATTTGAGTAGATATACATTTTCCTTTTCATCCTGCAGTCGTATATTCATATTCTGCTCAAGGGACGACACAATATTTGCTTAAGTGGCTCTCTAGTTATGTAGTGCTTATTGTGGCATATTTTCTAGGTGATTCTAGGCCATCTCTTTGGCTAGATATCCTCATATTTTGTACATTGTGTAACTAATTCTTCTCCAATATAATAAAATGGCTCAGCTTCTCTGTAAATTATGATGTTGTCTTGAGATTTAATGTTTACTTAGTTTAAGTTCTTATATTGTGTTTAAGTATTACTGCATTCTACCTTTTGGGATATTACACCCACCAATATTATAACCCAAAATTGAATAGCTTGGATTTGGTTGTGAATAGGTGAAACCTGGTTGTGGTTGTGAAATCCCATAATATGGTAATCCATATTGTGAATAAATTATTCTGGATACAGGTGGTTGTTGTCAACTAGCCGAAGGAGTTGGGGTCCGAGGGCCTAAAACTTGAGGGTATTGGGTTGAAGGACCTACATGATTCGGTTGAGATAAAAAAAAATTAGTCTGTAACAGGGGTAAAGATGTATTAAAAAGTGGAGTAGATGTGGGTGCAATAGGTTGAATCGGTTGATATGATTTTACAACTAGTTGTGGTTGGATGGGTAGAGGTGGCTACCACTGACAAACAGTCATTCCAACATTAGGATGACCATATAACAACTTATTACTGTAAAAAATGGTGACCATAGGTTTCCCCCCAGCATGAGGATTAAAATACAATGTAATATATTGTTCTCCAAATGCTAAGATTGCAATTAAAATCATACTGGATGGAATATACCAATATGGGCCAGCTTGATATTTCCCAGAAGATGTATATAAAGGATCAATCCATTTAGTTCTAATTATAGATGTACTAGATAGAATACCAAATGATGATATTGGTGAATTCCATGGGTTTGAGGATGCACCAGAGAAGGTACCAGATAAATATTGGTAACCAGGTGTGATGGAAGGGTCACCATATAAATGTGACTCTGGTGATGTGGTGAACATCGACGAGGTAGCAAGAGCAGGTGTTGTTGCAACCGAAATAGATGGAACAATCAAAGATGTTGACTCACCCATGGTTATATGACCCAATTTTTGCCTTATAGGATTTACGAGAACTTGAATTGACACAGGATCAAAGAAAGTAGTGTGTGGTGATTGACGAAAAGTCTCATAAATATAAAGCTCTGATTCAAAATGGGTTGGAGTCAAAGGTTTTTTTTATTGTGGTATTTCTTCAATCGAAATCAAACAAGGTGGAAGGATTTCACCATCAGGTCTAAAGTATATTTCTGGTGGTTGACTACACGATATGGGAGACTCAATGGCTATAATAGATTGTGGAGCGACTGATATAGGAACAAATTCCAGTTGTTCAACTTTGGGAACTAGATGTTTTGGTAAAAGAAATACAGGATCCAGATCAGTTTGTGAGGTATGGTCTCACTGATTGTATGGATCGTGACCACATATAGCTGTGAGGACTCCATCTCAAAAATAGTAGATGAACCAAGATTTGTAGAAACAACTCGAAACGACTCTAGTATATGTGAGGATCATGTCGCACCAGAGGTACTAATAGTACTATTTTTGGTAGAACGATGGCACCTTCGTCGACTAGAAATGGATTCCGATGGTAAAGGCAGTATACATGCTATTGTATGCGAATGATGAGGAAATGGATGTTCTTCTTCCACGACGACTGATTTATTTTATGACCAAAAAAAATAAACAAAATAAAAGGGTAATCTAGGAAAAATATTTACCAAGTAATTGTGAACTGCAAAATACCTCTGGGTGAACCAAGAAGTATGGGCAGGAAATCTCCTTGAATGCTGTGTTCAGTGTATCAAAAGTTACAAGGAAACCGACTCGGTTGCCTATGGATGGATAGCAACCTAAAGTTTTCCTCCCAAATATACCAGAAGGTACTTGGAGGCCCAAGTCCATAATAGTGTTGTCTAATGTGAAACCACACAGTGAGAGCACCCCCTTATACTTTTCATACTAGAACACTGCCCTATATACCTGAAAGGTACGTGGACGAGCTCCGATATACTTACGTACGTGGAGTGAGGTATCACACTCAGAATGTAACACAGATAAGTTAGTGACAACTTCTATGTTTTACGATGTCAGAACACGTCTCTAGCCTAGACCTTCTAAATGTTATTGTTAAATTTCCAGTGCTTTCTTAGGTAAATTGATGTAAATTTTAGGTTGATCTTGTTTAAAAAAGTGTCTTTGAGGTTCACTGCGTGATGTAATGGAAATTCATAAAAATGCAAATTAAATGATAAGAAAACTTTTCAACTTAGCTTTTTCAATGAAAATCCTAGCTACTAAGAGAAAGAGAAATCAGTTTTTGAGAAAACAACAAAGAGCACAAAATAAAATGCATCTTTCCTAACTTGTTCCTATGCAACACACACAATTCACTATATGCACATGCATGTTTTTATTTTCATCTCCTTTAATGTGAATGCAAGAAAGGAAAATGTATGCATCAGTCAGCAAAACAAGATTTTTCTTCTTTGAGAAATGAGGAATAAAACAACAATTTCTCTTTTAGGAAAATGAAGAATGGAACTACAATTCTGCTTCAGGAAATGAGGAATGAAGCAACAATTTCCTTTTCTAAAAAAAATTGATCTAATGCAAAACTAAAATAATTTGAATTGGATTTGCCATAGAATTAGGAGACTGGGAGTATGACTTGGGAGAATGAATGTAGGACCTAACTAGGAGTATGACTTGGGCCCATCACGGCCTCCACTAAGCCAAGGTATGAAGAAGTTTTTTAAATTACCCCCGAAGTGGAAGAGGTCGTGCCCACGCCGGCCAAAGGAAAGGGAAACGAAAGGGAAACAAAAAGAAGAAGGTAAGGAGAAGGGAAAGGGAAAATCCATGAAGTGGGCTTCGGCTAAGTCATGCACCTCCCCTAGTATTGTGCACTCTCCCCGACAAGTACCCTAGGTACGCTTGCCCAATCCCTCAAAGCGCCCCATGACGGCTTAGGAGGAGGCCCTACTAGTAGCCTTGATCTCATGGCTACCATCTTACGTTAAGTCGTGCAAGCTGACACTGTGCATGTCTAAGAATGTGGATGTGGACCATGAGTATCTTTAGATGCCTCTCATGGCACAATAATTCCTTGCCATTGGAGATATGTTTGGCCACATCCCCCATATAAAATTTGATGGTCATGATCTAGCTAATGAGGAGACCTTTTTGGATCTAGCCTTGGAGCTCTATCTAGAGTGTTTTTTTTATGATGATGTGGAGAAAGTGGAGCTGATGCCTTGGGCGCATGGGCTGCAGGCTTCGAGGATCCTGAACCTGTTGTACATCCCCTACTTTGCAAGATATTACATCACAAGCCTGGTAGTGTGGCAGCTTCTCGCCTTAACACATGATGGTTCTTTATGGATTCAAGGTTGCATCCCTCTTGATTCTATGCTCATTCATAATATTATCGGCCTTCCCATGAAAGGGCCCCATCCCATGAAGGGGTTTGGGAAGAAGAATGAGCAGAAGATGGCTGAAAATATCAGAGAGAAGTGGAAGGTGGACTATGAAAAATGAGGGTTCTTGGTTGAGAGAATAATTGACCCAAGGGTGTGCATGGGCACTCTTCTACTTGGCTGGAAGTTGATGTGCAAGTGTTGACCATCAATTGTCCCTGCATACATCATTCAGCTAGCAAGGCAGTGTGACAAGGGGGTTTGCTACAATTGGTCGCAACACCTGTGTGAGGAGTTTATTGATAATGTGCACGAGGCGTAGGACTAGGGTAAACCCTTCTACTACTCTTGGTTGTTATTGTTGATCACCCTAGTCCCATGGGAGACGCATGAGGATGCAGTGCTCCCTGAGCTAGAGCCCAGCATATGCAAAGGAGCACTCTATGCGAATCTATGGGACTCCAAAGACTTGTAGTGTGTCAAGGAAAACAAAGTATTCCGCGCATTATTTGAAGGTGAACTGGAAGTAATGATACACTCTAGGCCACGAATATCGCCTGAAGTATAGGGAAAGCATAAGCACATTTTTTATTTCCATGCTACCATGCACAATGTGCAAATCTAGGCACGAAAGGACCCAACATGGTACAATCTGTTGTACATGGTCACTGACGCAGAAGTTGACCAAGTCATTGCAACTTGGCCACCTGTGTGGAAAATAGGCCTCAAATCCATTGCTCTAGTCACAACAGGCACATCTGATAAAGATGCAATACCAAAAGATACTGTTTCTCTGAGTAGAGAAAAGGAAACTGAGTTGCGCTCCATTGAGAAAGCGACCGCCAAGGAGACTCCCAAAGACATCACTAAGGGAACGGAGCATGAACCGTAGCACGATGTTGAGACCAGAGGAGTTGGTAGAGAGGGTGCGGATCCTACACGAGGAACAAAATGCACTGGAAAGCCTGCCAAAGGTCAGCACATAAATGAAAAGGTGACAAGTTCAGTGGAGAAGTGGAGGTCACCTTGACTAAGGACTACTTGGAGAAGATAGCTGATGCAATTTTCACCACGTCAAAAGATAGATGGAACACCTTGGAAAATAAAAACAAGGCTGCGGTGGAGGCCTTGTAGCCTGATTTGTAGGTATTACAGCTAAAATAAGGCTCTTTGCAGGTGAGCGTGAACAAGGCGAGGCTGATTCAAGTGAGCCTGCCAGAAAAAACCATCATCGCTGACACAGAAAGTAGGATTTTCCCATTCTTCGGTGCGGCCATGACCATACAACCACCATCTTTGTGCATGCAGGTCCAAGCATGTGTAGAGGTCAACCTCGAACTTGCAAGGATGACGAGTGGGAAGCTACATGCTCTCCATTTGTTCAACTCTGTTGAGCTAAAAAGAAGAGAAGTGTGTGCGCATTATCAAATGAGTGAGGTAGAGTAGACAATTTCAACCAAGGCTACTAAATTTGTCCAAGCATAGGCAGTGCAGCATGTGGAAGTCACGCAATGGGCAGAACTAGAGCACCTAATCGACCGGTTATGTGGAGAAGTGTCTAAAATAATTACTGCCTCTACTGCGCCCCAGACCAAAATTGAGAGCTTGGTGGCTACATTGAAGTCATCCAGGACCGAAGTGTAGACTGTTAAAGTAGACCTCGAGCACGAGATTGTTGCGCTATAGGCCAAGCTGCAGCTAAGACTCCTCCGAAGGTGCGAGTCCAACAAGCTACAATGATTAAGGAAGAAACTGGAAGTATTTCGACACACATCTCCGAGGTCTCTGAATTACTGGAAACTAATAAGGAGTTTTGTTCAATAGTGCAGCAACACCCTCTTCTTCAGCAATTCGCTCAGGAATTGTGCCGAAAAGAACAGGAAGTCGAGAAGGTGGAAGTCACCATGCCAACCCTTGTTGCAGCCCAGTGCCTAGCATTCCTTCACACCAGTCATTCTCTAAGGGACAAGATGGATGTGCTTTTCCATAAGAAGCAAGTTCTCAGTGATCATCTAAATCCCTGGGAGGATTAACCACTAAAACTCTTGCAGAACCTGGATGTAGCAGTGAAACAGTTGAATCAGACATTGGAAATTATCACTGTAGCTACTGAGGGACCAAATTCCCAAAAGTTGGTAAAGATCACTTAAAATGTAGATGCGCACAATGAGGGCATCCTTCCAACATTTTTGGCTACCCTCGAACAACTTCAGAACAAGATAAAGACCCCACTTTTTTTGTGACTCGGAGCAAGTCACAAGATTGTATTGGGGCCTGTTGGAGTGGGGTCCCGTGAATGCAATTTTGTATAATTTTATAATATTTTGAGTATTTAAGTCATGCGTAGCACAATTTAAGGGACTTTGGGGTGGGTAAAAGTCCCTCATGTGTTGTAATGGGAAAAAAGTGTAGATCTAGGGGTCGCAAACCATGATTTGTAGACCATGGCATAACACAAACTAAAAGTATAAGGAAGAGTCTAGGATGAGTCAAAATGAAAGTATTTAGAGAATTTTATGATATGATATGCCTGTTCTGAGGATTTTTGCAAACTTCTCTGGGTAAGGGCTCCTGCTACCTCTGTGTGAGGAGACCCTCAGTCCTATCATGTGCAGACCCCGATGGTTGTGTGCGCCGGTATGTAGGATAATCTGTAAGAAGAATATGAAATATTAATGAATGAGAAGACTTTTTTTTATATTTGAATGTCTCTTTTTTCTGTTATGGGTTGTAGTGCATGTTAATTCCTTCTTATTTCTCTATTACCTCTACAATAGTCACTGTTGATTATAGATCAAGTGCGTACCCATAATAGATGATTAGAAGAACAATGAATGCATAGATCTGAGTTATATTTCTCCCTTTAAGTGATTATCTTATGATTTATGAGCTGAAAAAATTATTCTGTTATTGTTAAGTGTTTCTGGTTAGGGCTTTCTTAGCGCAGGCCTGTTTTGATCTTAAGGCACCCAATTCATTAAATCTCTCTCCCTGAGGGTGTGGAAACCTGGTTCCAACACCCTCCCATACTACTTCAGGTCAGACCCTGGCCTGCGCAAGCAAGTCATTTCCAAAAGGGCCAGTAGTACAGGGTTTTGCTAGTTAACCTCAAACCTGAACCTGGGTCAATGCCCCTCAAACCATCACTTAGTAATTTCATCTAATGTTTTAGATCCTTTTGCAAATATGAGATTTAGATTCAAATGTTGGTTTGTTTTCTCAATCTCTTTTTGTATTCCTACAACTTCAAGTTCCATATTTTCATTGTGTTTTTCCTTTTCTTGGACGTATTTATTTAACGCTTCCTCTTATACGCATATTTTTAGCTGATTTTTTTCTTTAAACACGCTATTTTCCTCATACATATTGATTGATTTTTCTTGATTCGAGTTTATTATCCTGATTCTATAAATATCCTTTAGTGCATGCATTTAATCATCACAATGATCAGACTAACTTACAGATTGATCTTCAAAGGCCATAAGTATTTTATATTCTTGATTATAATCCTTGTCCTCATCATTAAAAGACCATTCATTATCTTCATGTATACAAAAAAAATTCTTCCTAGTAAAACTTATTTTGACATTCTTCTTGGAGACATTATTTTCTTTTTATTTCTTGTCATGATTTATTTTATAAGGACACTTAGTAGCATAGTGACCTACTCTTCCACAAGAAAAAAATTTAAAAGGGAGTTTATCTTTTAATTTACCAGTCCCCCCTTGTAATTTCCTGAGAAAGTTAGATTTTTATACCTATGAAATGTAGTTGGAATCATCTGGTTCTTGTTTTTGTATCCCCTTATTTGTAGCCTTGAATGTAAATTCTCTAATTTCTGATGTATTCCCTATTTCTTTCATTTTGTAGACTATCAAGATCCCATGAAGTTGTTATAAAGATATTTGTTTCAAATCCTACAATTCTTCAATGGCTAATTTTTTTGCATTGAACTTATGGGTTAGCGATATCAATATATTTTCAGCCATCATAGAATCTTCAATATTATAATTGAAACCCTTCATTCTATTAAAAATTTCATCGATTGAAGAAAATTTTTGCAATGATCTCATCATCATGCATTCTAAGAGACTAATATTGTATTCCATAAGATTAAAGTTTGGTACTTTTTAGTTAGTGTCACCTTCATAGATTTGGACAAGGTTATCCCATATTTCTTTTGTGGTGTTCAACTGCATGAATTTCATGAATTTATATTTTACTACTCCTCATTTATTGTCTTTTAATTTTTCTTACATTTCTTATTTATTACATCATATCTAGGAATGTAGGCTGGGTACTGATATCCACTTTCAAGAGTTTCCCACATATGCATCCCTTAGAGACTTAAAATAAGATTTCAGTCTAATCTTTCAAAACATGGAGTTAGTTCCAATAAACAAAGGTGGCTTGGTAGAGAAAGTTCGATCCTGACTGCTCATTTTGTCTAATATCCTTTCAAGTGATCAAGATTCTTGTAAAGGTATTGATTTGATACCATTTATTAGAAGTACTCAAAGGGGATGGGGGGTGAATCAATATTTCATTATAATTCAATTTTCGTTTTTTTATCTTCTTTCACAATTAACACATTATATTGCAGATCATAAAAGACATCAGAAACATAGGAGAAAGTAAAAAATAGATAATCAACACATAGGGACACCGACATCTTAGGTGGAAACCCAACACGGGATAAAACAATTGTTTTTGTCTCTTCTTTGTCTTCTTATTATTGAAGAAGTATCTTTTACAATTTTACACTAGTGCAGTATTTTACAATGTGTAGGATCCTAGTTGCACAAGGATCCAACCTTCACTAAGTTTTCCAGCTAGTACTAGAAGGAATAATCCACTCCATCTTACTTATAGAGATCCACTTTTCATAATTTTTAAAATTTAGATCATCTACAAATAACACTAAAAAAGTAGGTATCTGGACCCACAACGCAACGAAGAAATATCTACCCTTAAATTAGTTCAAACAAACTACCAATATTCATCAAACAGAGATAATACATCTGCATATCACCAAGCATGAATAAATAATCAAATATATAAGAAAGACAACAGATACATGTTATGAGTTTGGTTTCATACACCTTCAACAAATATGAACATATTTCAAGTAGTAGTACTTGTTCATCTAGGAAATTAAAATCATCTTGTCAGTTACATGGAGAGTTTAAGAAAATTAGACCTCCCAATTCCGAGGGTGAAACTAAAGAAAGAGCTAAGGCATGGCTCCTAAATGATGTCCAAATATTTTGATGTGTAACAACATCCAAGTAATATTAAGGAAAGTATGGCCTCATACCCACTAAAAAGTAAGGAAACATTATGGTGGTAAAAAAATAACGTTGTTAAAAGAATTAGAGGCAATGATCTAGCTTGGAAGTTTTCGAGAAGGAGTTTAAGAAGAAGTACTTTACTGAAAGGTACTTTGATGAAAATTATAGGGAATTTCATGAGTTGAAATAATGACACCTCACAATGGAATATTATTTCAATAAATTTATTAGTATGTTGAGGTATGTCCCATACTTCCAAGAAGAAAAGGTGAAAATACAAATATGTTAGGTCCCTATATAACTGGGTAACCCCTTATTGTTGGTAGTGCAACCCCCTTGTTTTTATTGTTGTACCCCTGTTGCCTCCATATTCTTATTATTGTGTCCCATAAACACCACTATTGTTATTGTTGTTCCCTTACATTATTATTATTAGGTGAGCTAGGATTATATTGTGATCCCATGGACTCCTATATATAGAAATCAGGTTTTTTCATTTGAATCATCCAAGAATTTTTCATTTATGTAATGTAAAGGAGGTTGCCCCCTCGAAGTGGCTGATTTCTAAGGCGTTTATCTCTCTATTTATTCTATTTTTGGAGTTGGTTTCATAACACTTGGTATCATATCTTTGGATTCTAGGGTTTCGCTGCTCCAAATAGGTCATCGTGGAATTTTTACTGTAACTTTTTTTCTATGAAGGCTCAGAAGATGAAATTTTTACCAAGAGAAGCTGAAATCATAGGGAACTCCATGTAAATATTTTATACATTTGTGTTAACACCGGAAAATCATACAGCAGAAGATGACATTAATTAATTTCAAGCCAAAATATTTACAGGGCTAAAAGACATTACAGGATCTGGAAAGTATTTAAAACTCTCAAAGGTTTGAGGAAAATCAAATTTGAACTATTCTTATATACTAATTGCACCCATTATCCTTCGAGAAGAGCACCTTCTGCACGCCTTTTGGCCCGATAAGCGTGCATTCCTGAGAGTGACTAAATGTCACTATCCGGGACCACATAAAGCAAAGGACAAGTTACTCCTTACTTGAAGCTGCCTAAGGACAACCACCAACGACTCCTTAGACACTATGTGAGCACATAATGGAATAATTGGAGCACACAAAGGAATCATACCTCTCCCTTGGGTCACCATCCACAATGTCCCAAGGGAGGGAAGGAGGATTTTAAATCCCCTATATAAAGCCACCATGAGATGAAAAATGGATGATCACATTGTTATGCTGGCCAGAATTGCCCAATCAATACCAGTAGTGTGTGACCCAGAGCTGAAGATAGAGGGGACTCACTTGTTGGCCACCAAACAAGCTCAGTCGACATAGTAGAGAGAGAGATGGAGAATGCACCGAGGCAAGCTTGGGATAATCACATCCTTGCATCGGGACCTAGAACCATTGTCAAGTGGCCCTTTGGCAAGAGGGTCAATTGTTTCTCTCCTTACTACCAGCACTCAATAAGAGGGGCCTAGAGCCACCATTTGCATTATTGTGTTCTTTGACTCTTCTAGAGCTTCTGTTTATTTATGTTTAGTTTTATTTTAGTTTTTATATTACATTTGCATGCTTCTTTTATATATAGTATGCTCATTTAGTCCACTTATTTCTACCTGTTACCAATAGTTTAAAGGGGTAAACCACACCCCTTAAACTAGTGTGATTTCGTACATACATGCACCTAACACACCACAATAGGATTGGCGACTCCACTAACATTTTACTACCAATTTTATGTGGTGGTGCCTTCTTTTGTAGGAGACCTCTGTCTATGTTGTGGAGTGGAGGTGAATGTCCTATGATTTCTCTTGTAGTTCCTAGATTCAGACCGTGTGACAGAATGAAGAAGAGCAGCTCCTAAGTTTTTTAATTGCGGGATTTTGCACCCATTTTTTCATCACAAACGTGCAAGGCACATGTTCGGTGCCAACCTGCGTGCAAAAATCGTACCTGTCTTAGCCTTTTGCGTGCAATTTACAGAATGAGAAATTTCTCCCTAAATTATTTCTTTTTCTTCTTGTAAAGTTCTTGGCAGCACCTAATACACCTGCCAACACTGGGTGTAGTACCTCGTAGCTTGTTAAAACTCACTTTTAGCTACTTTCTCTAGGCTTAGTGTAAATTTTACTTCAAGTTGATTTTTGCAAAATTTACACATAGTTTAAGTAGGGGGGCAAAGTAGCTTTCATTCCGAAAAATTAATGTTTTGCAAATTTAGGTACTCAGACCTAGATAAATAGTCCAAGTAAGTGGCCCAAGACCACGCATTCATAGCTATTTTTCTTTGTTCTAGTGTAAAATTTTTTAGTTTACTTCAATTTTTGCACTAGGAATTGCAGGACTAGGATTGAATTGTTTATAGAAGAGCAAGTAATCTATGCTACCTTTGCACCCTGTGATCCTAGGTAAGCATATGAACGCTCCATATTCACAATTTTTCATCTCCCTATAGTTATTCACATAGATAAACTAGGAAAATTTGAAAGCGGCCCATTATCCGCACATGTTTTCCATTTGAGCCAGGAACAATACAACATAGTTTAAATAGGAGATTTTGTAAAGGATCAATGATATCCACACGTTAAAACTATGTTCTTGTCCACTTTATGCTCAAAAACACTCATCCACTAAGTGAAGCAAAGACACCTAAAACTAACTTAACCAAACACACTAAATTCTCCCCAGAGGGGCCACAAAAGAATTTATAGCTTTAGTTAGGATCAAGGGGGTAGGCATCCAATATTCTTCCTTGATCAAAATTCATATTGAAACATAGAAGTTGTGTATTTAGGGAGCTTCAAAGCCAGCTATCATCCCACAGCAAAGAAAACCCGAGCGCGGCAGAGACCCATTTCAGAGGGGGTTAGGCTTAGGCGCAGTGCGTTCAGTATCAGTTGGGGCTACCTGACCCGACTGATACTTGGTATTGTAAGCTAACTACCAAGAAGCCCAAGAATCGAATGCTCACATGGGATGGTGGTTCTTAGTGGCCAAAAAATAGGGAAACCTTTACCCTATAGGTGATGGTGTAGGCAAGCACTAGACTCTCTACCCTTACCTTGGTGGATTCTCTTCGGCTGATTGGGGGCATCGATAGCTCTTACAGGATGTTGTACCAAAACTCACAAGAAATATTCTCAAGGCCCAGTTACTTTTGAGTTTGTGAGGACGCATAGGTCTTCTAGGATTTTGATTGCTAGATCACATAGATTAATTTAAAGGGAAATCTATTTTATTTTTTTCTTTTTTTTTATGTATGTGACCAGAAGTTTTCTTTAATCATAGACTCTACCCTCTCAAAGTTTTCCAAAATCTGGGCAACACCTAACAGGTCCCAACGGAACCTTGTCAATCTAGGTGTCTTTTGGACCTTCCCCCATTACCAGGAGGGGTTCCAGGTCTTTCACAATTTAGGCGTCAAAGACGGAACACTGCCACCATCATTGGTTCGTCGTTTATTGGGGCAGTCGTAGTTGGAAACCCTAGTCAGTCTCCCAACACCACAACAATACCAATCCTGCCACAACCCCCACGGGGAAGAGGAGTGCATCCCATATGGGAAGCCATTTCAATACACAAGAGGGTATGTCACAGCCTAACCCACATTCAAACCAGAATATTGTGTCTTCACACATTGCAATGGCGTCAACCTCTGATTCACCTTTCTTAGCTTCATTGAATCTACCCAATTTAACCAAGCTAATGAATGAACCCATCGCGCACGATCCTACATGGCCTCTCATGCCCACAAAGATCCCTTCAGATATACCAAAATTCAAAGGCAAGAAAGTGGAAGACCCAGGTAATCATGTCATGACCTTTCACCTGTGGTGCTCATCGAACTGTATCATTGACGACAATATTCGATTGAGATTATTTCAACGCACTCTCATAGGAGTGGCAGTGAAATGGTACATGGAGTAACCCTCAGCTTTGCATGGAACCTTTAGCGCCCTCGCTACCATGTTCCTAACATATTTTCAACTACCCATTCACCATGATTCCGGAATGGAATAAATTAGTCATTTTAGACAAACCCTCACCATCCACATCTCAGACCATCTCCATAAATGGAGGCGATGTCGAATTTTATTTAACGCTAAACTCGACGACTGGGTTCTCTTATATTTATTCTTAAAAACTCTGATGACAGGGATTTCAAAGGATGTGGCATAGCAGAACCCCAGATCCGAAGAGGATGCAATTAGAAAAGCCCAAAAGCTTGAGCTTATTTATATGAAGTCAGGATACATTTATAACATTCTGCCTAATGTCCTACATCTGCAAACTTATCAAAAAGTGTTATGCGCATCGAACTCTGTAGACGGGTTAATTTGGTAAATGACCGAAGGTTATCTGGGCAGCAATAGTAAAAACCTTGGTTACACGTATAGTTCTACCCAGAATGTTCCTCAACCTAGTTTTCAAAGTCATCATATGCCTCAGCAAAATCTGACTAATAGGGCACAAGCGTATCACCAGGGAGGACCTTATCCTTCATCTCAGGGGAATTAGTATGCAGAAAGAAAAACTGATAGAAGAACTCCCCTCTAATAGTAAGGTGCAAACCTGAGACTGTATTACGCTCAATCCCCATCACACGACACACCTATGGAAAAAAATGCACAGGTAAACTTTGTGCAGTCGTACCACAACCAACCACACCAATATAAATAGCAGAACTTCCCTCCTACCATGGTGAAGAAAAAAATAAAAAAACAAGCCAAAAGGGAACCCTGGACAGGGGGGAAGCAACCAGCAACGCCCACCACAATCCCAGGCTAGAGGTAACTCCAATCGGAATCAGAACCAGGAGCCAAGCAATGCCCAACGACAGAGCAAGAGGCCACCTCTTCAAACAAACCATTCCTGTTAAATATGTGGTGAGTACGGGAACTATACTCACTAATGTCCTGATCTCCCTGAGCTAAAGAAGCTACAGAGTAACTAGGGACAAGGAGGATCTTCCCACCAACCAGCCATGATGCAAGAAGCTTTCCCCAAACAAGGGACGGTAAGCAATCACCATCAAAATACAAACGATTCCTGGAAAATCAGCGATGAAATCTATATGAATGGAGAGGAGATGTTTTTCCAAACCCAGAATTGCAATTACAACACCCCACCAGACACCAATACATCAGGGGCAAGAACTAGTGCACCGACTGCACCTTTGACCATTTCAAAGATGCCTATAGAACCTTTGCCAAAGATGGAAAAGGGACCTAATAGGCGAGCAAGAAACTACTCCAAGGCGGCCCATAATTATAGAATCGTGGATGATTTAGCACAGTATCCCATGACCATGTCATCTTTGGAAGTTTTCCATTCATGCCTAAAACAACGAAAAGCACTACTTTACACATTAGGAACTATCTACTCTGCCTATACGCACCTGATGGCTTTTTAATTAGACAAAGCCACCCCCCGGCTTCCTTCCATGGTCACCTTCCAGATACCAGTGTTGGTGTAGAATATCACTATCCACCGATGTGTCATAGACGAGGTTGCATCCACATTCATCATGTCCAAAAATGTTTGTCAGAAGTTAGGTTCTCCTGAACTAAAGCCCTTGGTCACCATGCTTCGAGCATACGATGGTCGTCCATTGACCCCCGTTGGCCTCTACCAAAATGTCCCAGTTTGTTTAGCCAGAAATACGGTCCACATAGACATTGAAGTATTGGATGCTCACTTGGATTACAATGTACTCCTCGGACGGAGTTATATGTACACCATGCCTGCCATAGCCTCCTCCATATTTTGCATTATGATGTTCCCCCATGAGGACCACAACATTACCATAGACCAACTGACACACAGCAAGAAGCATCCCCTAACCAATATGGATGTAATTCTACCCTATGTATATATAGTCTCGGATGGTCTTTCACGATACCAATAATATTTCTATGGCCAATTCAAATCAACGTTTATTCTAGGGTCATTCATAGGAGATCCTTCCATTACCCCTGAGGCGTCACCCAATGTCATAGGAGCTCTAGTATGAAAGATGTCTACGTCAAGTGCTGAGGCTTGTCAGGACAGAGACTCAAGCAACAACAACACTAAGGCATCGACCATGGAAACCTCTCTAGCCTACGCTGCCTCCCAAACCCCTTTTCTCTACCCCCCCAACTAGCTTCGTCTCCCAGCAGGTTTTGGAAACACTAGTATTACCTAACATATCGTTGGCATTCCCAGTGTGGTACCTCGTTCCTCCTTCTGGAACAGGAGCCACCCATGTTAATAGCACTGGGTTGAAGCCCCGCACCATTGAGGAGCCCTCACTCATCCAAGAAATGGTTGAGACCACCCTTGCAAAGGAAGCTCCCATTGCAAAACCAATGATTACGGTTAAGAAAAATGAGAAGAGAGGAAATAATATGGTGACCCCTACAATTCAATGAGAATCAACAGTCTGCACCATATGTGATGTAATAGGTCATCCTACCCATATCTATCTGGAGCTGGATGAATTAGAACTACTCCTTGGCTTCGAAACAGACATCGCGACGCCGCATTCCCGTAAGAAGGAACCTAACACCAAAGCTAAAGGCAAATCGATGTGTACGAATCACGCATGCACTCTCTACAGTAACTATGGGCACTATACCCACCATTTTCCAGAGATTCTGTGATATAGAGACGCCTTACATGCCATCGAGCGATCTTATCAAGAGGATCCCTCCACCCAGGCATCAAGAAATGAACGTCGTACCATCCTATACTTGCAAGAGAAATGAAGGGTTGTATAAATACCCCCAGTTATGCCCATTATATGTTGTATGATATGCGATGAACGTGGTCACTTCCTCGAAGAGTGCATAGTCCTGGAGTTCATCCATAGATGGTATGTAATCGAAAGGGTTCAATATGTTGGACTGTAGGCAGTGCAATTCACATGTCCATTATCCACCAAAAATCACCTTTTGGAGAATTTTCACTACATACCTCGATTACGGCTAGCCCTTGCTACCCTTCACTCAGCCATAATCTACCTTTCCCAAGAATATTACATGGATGCCGAGTCCATGAGAAGCTCCATGATCCAAGGGGATGTGATGAGCGAACCCATCATGTTCTTGACAACTGTAGAACAGCCCACCAGGGAACCCCTAGTTACCCCCAATCTCTCTCCATAGGGATGACCAACATGTACATTATGCAAAAAGATAGACCATGCGGTCGTCCATTTCCCTAATTTAGTAGCCTTCCGGAGCTGGTTCCCCATCAGACCTCAAACTGAACTCGATGAAACCTTCATATCAAGGATATTTTTCCTTATATGTTAGGAAATCATTATGAGCGACACTGCACTTATGCCTCCCAAATTCTTCCCACCATCGACATGATTAATACCATAGAAAAGAGACAGGATTAACTTTGATAATGGCATAAAAAGTACATCACAAGGTCAATGTCCCCACCCCCGTAATGGTGTATCAGGTAAGATAAGAAAACCCACCAACAAAGTGTAACCCTGGCCAAGCCTAGGAACATACGGCCTATGTAATCTGAATGATCACCGAGCCAAATAATGCAAAGAACTGAAGCCTCTTGCAAACAGTCTCTGGATAGTCTCTTCTCTCCCTCAAAAAATTCTCACAAACCAAGAGAATATCACCCGTACTTATTGCCGAATTTGTTCACACTTTCACCATATGATTAAATGTTGGCACCTCCCCAAACTAAGAGTGGCAAGAGCTTCATTGAGTCCACACTCCCCCAAAGAGGTAGACACACCTAAGCCAACAATACGGAAATGGAAGCAGCCAAACGGCGATGACACAATCCACCATATACGACTTGTATTAGCACATAATGGTGATAGGATTATTTCCATCTCCTCGTCCCAATATTTCCATCTCATTCCTGTCACAAAAGACAAAGGTACCTCACTCTTTTCCATAGAGTTCCGCAAGAGCCCAAATCTGCATGCCGCCATCGAACTCCTCAATGACACCCAGCCTCTAGAGAAGCACCTAGGACAACTAGAAATTTTTGATGAAAATAGATGACAGTCAGTGCAGCACAACAAGTCCCACAAGAAAAGGGTAAAAGTATCATTCGACCGCCACATTAGCCCTTGCTCATTCACCGAGGGAGAATTAGTCCTCCTCTATGATGTTGCAAAAGGGGCCTTAGGTCCAAGAAAGTTTGAAACTTTGGGGAAAGGACCCTACATCATTAAACATTGCCTCTGACGAGGGGCATACATCTTGACGGAACCAGATGGGGCCTGCCTCAACAACCCCATCAATGGCCTTTACCTCAAGAAATTCTACCCATAAGGGCTAAGCCGACCCTTCGCCAAGAGTGAAAGTACACGAAAACCTAACCACTCAAAATTTTTTGACCCAAAGACTTATTTAAAAGTGCTCATAGTATCACCATAGATCACCAAAATGAACCCTATTTCAAATTTGTTGATGGAGCATCAAGATGGTCTCAAAATTTCACCGCAGCTGCCTGGGTCATTTATTGCCCTGAGCGATCACCACTATGCTCAATCGGGGTGTGCATCAGTTCAGCAACAAACAATTAGGCATAATATGACATCGTCATTGGACTTATGTGCGATTCCCTCCATCATGGAATATGCCATATGCATGTCTATCATGATTCCTAGTTAGTCGTATCACAGCTAAACCAAATGGTTGAGATAAGAGATACACATTTGCTTAGAAAATATTTGCATGTCAACAAATTAAGCATAAAATTGGACTATATCACATTTACGCATGTACCAAGGAGTCAAAACCAAGAAGCTAATCACATAGCTAACAATATCCTAAATTGGAATGCATCTCAAATAAACTATCATGCATAATACCAAAAATCCATCAAAATAAAAGAATGCATAAACCAGAACAGGTGATACATAATGTAGAGCCACAAAAAATATCTCTCATATATATATATATATATATATATATATATATATATATATATATATATATATATATATATATATCAAAATGTGTATATCTAAGTACAAAAAATAGTCTTGCTAGCCCAATTGCCAGTCCACAGATACAAAATTCGTCAAAAATAAGGGAAGCATCCTCATAACGGGTGCCTTCCCTATGTACAAAAATAATCTAGGGGGGTGCTCCCTCAAGAGGGGCACCTGGACCCACCGCTGCTCCCAATACCACCACCATAGTTGTCGTCACAACTGTGATCACCACATAACATAGAGTGGGCTGATAATCCCTCTCGCGGGCCATCATTGTCTCTAAATAGACCTCCTCGAAGTCATCCATGAATCCTTGATCAGGCATCCCCTTGGTCAAGTGGTCCACTCAACCATGGAAGTCCTCAAGAGTAGAAACTTGGGCTACTAGTTCTGCAATGCGAGCCTTCGCTGCATGATCATGAGCTCACTTGGCTATAACCTCTCTAGTATCCAAGCTGCTACCCTCCCCAAAAGGGCCAGCACCACCACCTGGTCCACCTACATCACCTCCTCCCTGAGCACCCCGAGGTCATCATGGAGGATCGTGGCCCACCAGTCAAGTCACGGGGTGGGCCACCTCGACAACATCTACACAAGAAACCAAAATAATGTCACTGTCACTAGAAAAACACATAAGTACATATATACCCAAATAAGTGCAGAAAACATATAAAACATACATGCAGGACTCCAAAAGTAATGAAAAGGTAGACCCATGTCAGGGTCGCCCTCGTCCATTCCCACATATGGGTATGGAAAGAACATCTCTGGGTTGGCCTCGAACTAGGCCTCTGTCATGGCGTTCCAATAATGCCCCACCATGCCACCACTTCCTCGTGGCATCTGTTGGGGTTCCCATGTTTTGGCCAGGTTGGTAAGACCAAAAGATGAGACAACATCAGAACCACTTTCAGACCTTAGGATCTAGCCCTCCTAGGTCCAAAGAGGGATCTCTCTATGGGAGTCAAAGGTATATGTCTTTGAAGCTCAAAATTTCAAGATGTTAGGCTAGTTATATGCACGGTGTTCGTTTGTTTGATTATGAGCTTGGTTGTTGGGAATCAAGAATGAAGGGTTCAGCATGAGACAAGGCTGGGCAAAGAGGAATTTAGGCAAAGGAGAAAGAGTCCAGGGAATACCAAGTCCATTGGGCAATGGAGTCAAGAAAGGATTTACTTGCTGTCAATATGCAATCTTTCAGTTGGGCTAGTCATCTAAAGCCTTGGATCCTAAAAGATGAGGATGAGATGAACATTAAGGAGAGAAAGTGAGAAGGAGGAGAAGACACCACTTTCTTTCTATAGATCAGGTCAGAGGTCATTTAACTCTAGACCTACTTGGACATACTCAAGGGCCACTCTCAAAGGTAACTTAAGGGATCTTAGAAAGGTAACTAGAGTGAAAAATATCCTAGTGAGGTAGAGACTAAGTTCAGTCCTCCCAGTGTTCCCAATTCATCCAATTAAATCCTCACAAGAACATCTTGGAAATAGATTCATTAATTCATACATCAGAGAGCAGGCAATGACATCCACTGCGCTGGTTAAATTAATCAAAACTAATTCTTAGATAGCACATACAGTAGAAAACATAAAGGGTTGGGAGAGCAGAAACATAAGGCACCTAACAAGGGTGAATCTTATGCCAAATTTCTGATGCGAGCCAGAAGAAATGAAATGCAATGGAAATAAACACAGAGATAGAAAAAAATCACCGCAGCTTTAGATCTGGATCCACTGAAATGTGCTTATCATATTAAACATCAACACCAATCAGGTACAACATAGCCAATAGCTTGGTCATTCAGTCTGGATACATCTTCCTCAGCCTATCTTACGACTATACACAGAAGACTTATCTCAAGAGAAACTGCTTGCAATTCTCTGATATC
Source organism: Pinus albicaulis (assembly GCA_034641835.2). Taxonomy (NCBI): domain Eukaryota; kingdom Viridiplantae; phylum Streptophyta; class Pinopsida; order Pinales; family Pinaceae; genus Pinus; species Pinus albicaulis. The sequence goes on from CM076570.1 coordinate 522,741,547, forward strand.
TCATCAAAAACCTTTACAATAGTTTTCTCATAGTTTTTATAACTGAAAAAAAGCAGAGGAGGTAGGTAGAACACTAAATATAAAAGTAAACTCAGAAAATAAGGAGAGGGCCGAAGCCCATTCTGTTTTAAACTCTGAGCATTAATCTCTGGCACATTCTGGAGAAAAGAATGGTCTTTGTCAGGCTTCATTAATTCTGCGTATGTCTCTGATGCATTCTGGTTTGTTGTACTTTGTAGTACCTTTGGTGAATAAACAAAATGGAAATAAAAAACGGAATGATCTGCCATACTTGAGCAACAAATGCTCAGATATCCTTGGACTACGTTCTGGGCGGAGATCTCCTCTGGAGCACGATATGGAATAAAAATAGTATGGACAACCTGTCCTTTCTGGGAGGAAAACATTCTTATGATGTAGAGAAACCTGTCACATATTAATTTCCACGCCTCTGTCAGAGAAAACCTTGCCGCTGTATCCATACTACGTATTTATGGAGGCGTGTCCACCTTCTGTACCCTGCGGAACATGCAACTAGACCAAGAAATTCGGTGCAATGGAAGGATGGATGAAATGGTATTGTGGTGGGGGAGGAATGGAGGCCCTTTACTAAATAATGGTGGCAAAATGTAACGCAATGGTCAAACCATGAATAATAGGGTTTGGCGGTTGAAATGCAGCACAGACCATTAGATCATGGTCCGCGAGCGAAGATCAATGGCAGAGATTGATGCAGCGGAACGATATATGAAAACGGAAGAAATGAACGTGCAACGTAAGACTTTAATGCAAATATGAAACTTAGGTTAAAACCCAAAATGCACAGCAAATGGGCGGAAATGAAATGAAATAGGACGAGGTGGGACCTAGCCGAAGGCGGAGGGTGGTCAAATCTTGACGGTTGATTTCAAATACGGATGAATGGCTGCGATTGAATCGGGAAATCACAATCAGAGGGGGGACAGGGGTGGCACACATCGAAACTTCCGATTGCGATTGGGCAGAGTGAGCGATGACCGTCGGATCGAGGGGAGGATGGATGGTCAGGATGGGATCGAGGAATCATGATTGACAGATGCGGAAGAGGAAATGTGAGGCGACTGGCGGGGTGCGATTAAGCGCCAACTGTCCTATTTGGAGGCAGACCGACGGTGGAGGAGAAATCGGGAGATCGCAATCGGGGAATGCGAAGGGTTGCACGTCTGGAAATTGCGATTGCGAATGGGCAGGGAGCCCGATTGAGCACTGGCCGTTGGATATGGGGACCAAATCAACGGCTCACACCAAATCGGAGAGGACAAGTGATTGGAGGACTTAACACAAGTGTTGCGATTGCATTCATTCACAATTAGCGCGGGCTGTCCGATCTATGGTAGATCAACGGTGCAGAACAATAGCGGTGGACTTGTATAATAAAACAATCGCATTAGAACTTTTCGGTGTTTACACAGGATTTAACGTTCCACTCCGGTCTTCCGATGCGATTAGCACTTAAGGCTTAAGCATTGGTCCTAGGCTAAGGGCACATGTGGGGAAGTGGTCGGGGCTAGCGGGAAAGGGGCTTAGGCCTTAATATAAATTCAAAGTGGGTTTTGGCCCATTTTAATGGATTTTAAGGCCATTTAAAGGGAAACGATAAAGGGGAAAAGGGGAAAATTAACCAATCAAGGGATAAAAGTGGGGTTTAAAGGGGATTTTGGGAAGATTTAGGAGAGTAAGGGGGAATTTAGGGGGAACAAAGGGGACTTTGGGAAAAAGGGAAAAAAGATAAAGTGGGGGAATTCTATAGAGATATCAGGGGCGAAATAAGGCCTTTTGAGCAAAACTTTATCGTTCAGCAAGGCTTATTGACTTCATGACAGTAGAGGGAAACAGACAAAGGTAGGAAACTATGCAAAAGGCTTCAAGGATGATGTGTTGTCAAAGGAAATGCATTCCTTGAAGGCTCAAAAACATTTAGCCCCCTGTTTTCTTCTCAAAAATTTATAGGGGGGCTAACAGTGGCTCCACATGGGGATGGCTTCTTCTTGAAGGAGTCAAGAATTCAGAAATTGATCTTTAGTGTAGGCCAGATGCTTGCTGCTTAAGCCACCTTTATTCTTTGATTTTTGGCTGCCACAAATATGATATATCAGCAGAAGAATTCTCAACTATCTACCTACCCATACTACAATCCTATCATTTTTTCTTCTTTCTAGGGTGCATTTGAGCTAGCAGACCCTTTACATCATTTATTTTTATAACAGAAAATAAACCTATTCTAGATCTACCCTTATTGCTCCATGAGGCCAGATTAGACTGTTGACCTCATATGTTTTTCTACCTAATCTAATATCTGCTGGGATTAGACTGTCCAACAGATTTCTTCTCTACATTCTACAACAGGAAACTTAAAAACAGTCAAACTAGGATGAAACAGTCTAGTTTGCTGCAGATCCAAGGCATAAAAAAAGTTGCTCATGGACAGAAAAATTTGCAGAAAACTTGAAGGCTTGAAATCTAAAATCTGAAGTATCCTTCTTTCCTTGTGTGACTCGAGACTTCAACATACTAGAGTCACTTCTTTTCTCCGTTTCAGCTCTGGTTTTAGGCATGTTAGAGCTAATTTTTCTTTTTCTTTGCTGGTCCGGATTTTGAGCATGTTAGGACCAGTTGTTTTTGCTTTCTCGGCTCAGGTTTTGACCATATTAGAGCCAATCCTTTGCACTTCAGAGGTTCATGCTTTAAGCATGTCTGAACCTCTCACTTTTCCTCTGTTCTTTGGAACATTTTCTCTTTTTCTTGAAAATAAAAACTGCAGTGGTATGTACAATGGAAACAGAAACTGGAACTTTGAAAATCAGCAGATGTAATGCTTGAGAATCCTGACATTGACAGGACCCCCAAACAGCTCAATACCATCAAGTTCTTGTAAGAAAAATGCATTAGGACCCATAGTGGCTTGGATGATGTATGGACCTTGCCACAAGCTATCGAATTTTCCATGTTTACCTTTGTCCTCTCTCCTTGAGTCCCATTTCAGAACTTTGTCACCAGTTTTGAAATTTGAAGCTTTGGTTCTCTTATCAAACAAACTCTTGATGCTTTCCTGAACCTTGACAGCTCTGTTATAAACCTGATCCCTAGTTTGTTGAAGATGGATTGTTTCATTAATTCTTCTTACCATATTGTCTTCCTCTGTCTGAGTCTCCTGCACAAGCTTAATCACTAGCACTCCAAGACTAGTAGTAAAAACTGCTTCTGTCCCATAAATGAGATGGAAAGGTGACATGCCAATGGATTTCTTTTTTGTGAGCCTGTCTGCCCACAAAGCATGCACCAGTTTTTTGTGCCATGACCTTTTGTTTTCTTCCAGCAGCTTTTTAATGATAGTGACCAGGCTTTTGTTAGATGATTCAGCTAATCCATTACCCTGAGGGTAATAGGCAGTTGAATGACCAAGAGCTATTTCGTACCTGTGACAGAAATCAATCATTTTCTTGGATCCAAAAGCAACAACATTGTCAGTGATTATTTTTCTTAGACAGTTAAACCGAGAAAGGATGTAATCCTCTAGGAACCTAATGATAATAGAGTCTGTGGCATTCCTAGTGGGTCTGGCTTCTATCCATTTGGTGAAGTAATTTGTAGCAGTTAGGATCCATTTGTGTTTCCCAGAAGAAGAGGGGTGAATTTCTACAATAAAATATAGGCCCCATTGCATGAAGGGACCTTCTACAGTGATAGGTTGCAAAGGGAGGGGAATAAGCTTTCTTCTGCCTTCAAAGATCTGGCATTTGTGACAGGCAAGTATCATTTCATGGATATCATTGAAGAGTGCAGGCCAGTAGTAACCAGCCCTGAGTATTTTATTTGCAGTGGCTTTCCAAATCAGGTGGCCTCCACACTCCCCAGCATGGAACTCTTGCTTGATTCTTTCAGCTTTAGCTTCAGGCAAACATTTAAGCAATAGGCTGTTCGGATTTTTCCAATATAGGTTTTCATTCAAAATGCAGTAATTTCTGGCTTTTAATTTTATGAATCTGGCCTTGGTTTTGGATAGTTCTGGAGGGGTATTGAGATTGGTGAGAACAAAAAGGATATCAGAGTACCAAGGAGAGTTCTGAAACTTCTCCTCAACAGTGGGTTTGGGTAGTCCTTCCTGCTCATCTAAGGCATTTACCATGTTAATAACAAGGGCCTATAAATTTGATTTAGCCATTAATTGGGCCAGGCCTTGACCTTTGATCAGCTGGGTGGGCTTTATTTCGAGGTCGTATTCTAAGATTGTAGCAATCCATTTGCCCCTTTTCTCATCAGGGTCTTGGGACAAGATATCTTTGACCACTATATTTGGGACATAAGAAATGCTGTGAGAATGCAGAATGTACACCCTAAATTCCTTTAAGGCCTTGACCAAAGCATAGGCCTATTTTTCCATAATGTTGTATTTCAAGGGTGCATCTCTTAAGGCTTTGCTGAAAAAGGCGATTGGCTTTTCATTGCCTTCTGAATTTTTCTGCAGTAAAACTGCAGCCACAGTATGTTGGGAGGCGAATGAAAAAATCAAGAAATCTTTTGAGAAATCTGGGCTGATAAGAACAGGGGCTTGAGTGAGTGCCAACTTTACTGACTCAAAAGCTTTCTTGGCTTCAACAGTCCACTTATTTCCTGCACCTTTCTTCAACATGTCAGTCATTTTCCTAAGGTGCTCAGCAAGATTGGGAATGAATCTCCTAAGGAAATTGATCTTCCCTATGAAGGACTGCAATTATTTGATGTTTCTCGGGTGTGTGACTTGAAGTATTCCCTCAACTCACTGTGGATCTATCCTAATTCATTTCTCAGATGTGATATGACCAAGAAGTTTACCTTCTTGCAGCCCAAAAACAGTTTTCTTAGGATTTAGTGACAGACCATACCTTCTACATTTTTCAAAAACTTTCCTCAGATGTTTCAGGTGTTCTTCTTCAGTTTTAGAAAATACAGTCAAGTCATCGAAGTAGATAACTATGAAGTGTCCTATCTCATCTGAGAAAGCTATATCCATCGCTCTTTGGAAGGTTTCTCCATCATTCGTCAACCCAAAAGGCATTTTCACATACATGAAGGTGCCCCATGGAGTGGTAAAAATTGTTTTGAGTTGATCTTCTGGGAGTACTAAGACTTGATTGTATCCTGAAAAACCATCAAGCAGAGAGATTCTCTTAGAGCCCACTACCTTTTGTAGGATATGTTCCATTCTAGGCAAAGGGTAATTGTCTTTTGGTGAGGCTCTGTTGATATTTCTAAAGTCTATGCATAACCTGATCTCCCATGTTTTCGTCCTCACAGCCACTAAGTTTGATACCCAATCATAAAACCTCATAGGAACTATGATACCTGCCTCATACATCTTCTTAATTTCCTTTTCAACAGCAGGCAATTGTTTTGGATTGATTCTGTGGAGTTTTTGCCTAAAAGGTTTCTGATTTTCCTTCAGGGGTATCTTGTGTTGTATGATGTTGGTGTCATAGGCCTTTAAGTCTTCATAGCTCCATGCAAACACATCAATAAATTCCTTAAACAGGTCAATGTATTTCTTCTTCATGTCTACAGGTAAAGACTTAGCCAGTTTAATCATTCTTGGTTTATCTTTAGTGCCTACATTGCATTCTTCTACATCTGAATCTGCATGTTCTATAGTGGGCTTTTTTGCTACATCATCAAAGTCAAAGAGGTCCTCTAAGGGTGCCAGGCCTCTGGGTATATTATGGTCTTTGGCCTGCAACACCTCTATCTCTTCACTTTCTGCGTTTTCGCATTTTCCGGTCGAATTTTCAGTTTCTTCAGAAAGAGTGTTTATTTCTATATTATAGGATGTTTCTTGTTCATCTGGGGAATCCTCACTAGGGCAGCTATCCTCAAATTTTGAGTCTGAAATAGAAAATTCAAACTCATTTCTGCCCACCAGAAAATCTTCAATCTGTTTGTCTCCTTCAAGGACCTGCCAATATTTTTCGTTGTCTGGCACTGCAGGTCTGAATTTGGTTTGAATAATGATCTGTTGGTCAGCTGGAGTCTTAGGATATGAACTAGCCAGGCAAGCTAATCCATTAGCAATAGCGTTTTGAACCCTAGGGACAAACACCAGATCATATTCTACAAAGGTTTTCAATAAATCCATTGCGTCATTCCTGTATGCTCTATTCCTCGGGTGTTTCGCTGTATATTCACCTTTTACTTGTTTTATGACTAACTCTGAGTCCCCCCTCACAGCTATCCTATAGGCTCCTAATTTTTTTAATAGATTTAAGCCCAGGATAAGAGCCTCATATTCTGCAATATTTTTTGTACATTTGAAATGCAGATTTATAGCGTGGCTTTCTGCGTAATTACTTTCTGTGTTTTGTAGCCACACCCCTGCTCCAGCATTTTGCCTAGTACAGGACCCATCGAAATTAATTTCCCACAGGGGTTCGTCATTATGTTGCGCTGTAGGATCTGTACCAGGTCGGGGATTATTTCTCTCTTCAGATTGAGTGTGGAGATCAGGGAGTTGGCTAGTTTGCTGTTTGCGTTCTATCCCTGTTTTTGGCTCACTCAGATTTTCATATTTAGTGTTCTTTCCATGGTTTTCTTCATCATTTTCTTCAGAGTCTAGGGAAGCTATTATGTTAAATTCCATGGGCTCCATGTCATTGATTGTGTCTCTATTTTCTGGTGCTGGCTCTCCTAAATATTGGTTGTTGGAAAGGATGAAAGAGTCCAAATTTGTGTGTATGGAGTATAATGGTGAATTTTCAGGTTTCTCGGGGCTACTGACCAGGATCATTTGAGCCTCCCTATACAGTATTCTAAGCTGGCCAAATATAGGGACAGTGGCATATGAGCCATCCATCTGCATTGTGCCTTGCAGCTTGGCCCCCCATGATCTAGATAACAACATGCCATATTTGGGTGGTACATCTGCCACCACAATATCCATGACCATGCATTTAGCAGGAATCTGGGTAAGACTCACGCATAAGTCTTTAATCAGACCTAGGCATTTTAATCTGTTAGAGTCACATAAATATAAGTCTTTGTAAGGTCTGGTGATTTCTAGGCCTAATTGTTCCATTACTACTTTAGGCACTAAATTGTGTGATGCTCCAGAATCATACATGGCATTATGCAGAATCTTGTCATGAATGTTGAGACTGATATAAAAAGGGGGTACTACCCCCTCCTGAAACTTTCCCTCAATCTTAGGACCAAACAGGAGGGCAGGCTGATCATCATTGAGATTTACAGTATCATTGCTTTCCTCTAAATTCAAGGCTTTCAAAACTTGGCCTCTATATACATCTTCAGTGGCCAGCTCAGAAAGTGGGACAGAGATTTTGATTTTTGCAATCTCACTCTCCAAATTGAAAGTGGACTCACTCTTCAGAATGTTTAACTCTGTTTTGTTAGCCAGTGCCTTAGTGGCTGAATTAGTTTGTATTTTTTCACTATGTACAGGTTCAAGAACTATTTTATCAGGAGCACTAACTGTAGTGCTAGTGCTGCTAGCTGGTTTACCTTGTGTATTAGTGTTTTGGTTGTCCTTTTCTTTACCTTTTCTAGAACTTTCAGTTGCTGATTTGCTACTTTCAGAGATTGCTTTAGAAGATCTGTCAGGCCTTTTCTTGATGGTGATCTCAGGAGCTTTGGTTTTGGATTTATCTTGGCTCTTTTTGCTCCTAAGTTCATATTGTTCCCTGACATGCATTATAGCATTTTCAAATCCAAGTTTGTAGGCTTCAGATTCTAATCCTTCCTCATCCCAATATGAGGGTGAGGGTTGATCTTCTTCTGAATCACAGTTATGGATTGACTCCTCTATTTCAAACATGTTAATTGTATTCTCTTCAGACTCTTCTATGATTCCCTCATCTTCATCTAAAAAATTTTCTTGAAATGGGGGAATAACTTGTTGATTTGACTCTCTTTGTCTATTGGGAGAAAAATTGTTTCTTCTAACGTTTTGGTTCTAGTTTTGGTTTCTATTTTGGTTGCTAACTGTGAAAACCATATTTTTTATCATTTGTTGTAGCTCTTCCACGTTTTTAGACATTCTATCATATTTGGGATCAGATGTGGAAGCTACATTGTCATCCCTGTATGTTACCCTTTTCTCAGCTCTTAATTTAGCTCTTTTCTCAAGTAGATTGGCTTCTATATTTATTGCTCCTTTTTGCATGTCCTCCAATGTGCTATACTCTTTATCTCTAAGCTCATAGGCCATGTCAGCATCAAATCCATCAAGATATTTGGCTAGGGCCATACCTTGAGGAGGATTCATTTGTGGAGGGAGAGCATTGTAAATGCTGTTGAATCTAGTGGTGTAATCATGGATGCTCTCTCCCACGTTCCTCTTAAGGGTCATGTAGTCTGCTAGGAGCTGGAAAGGGTTTGCCCTAACTTCCCATTGGCTTATGAAGGTTTGATATAACGCAGCAAGATCTTGGATACTGCCAGGAGGTAAACTTTTAAACCATTTCTTTACATCACCCCCTAAGATTTGGGCAAAGATTCTCATTTTGATTGTTTCATCATCAATTTCCATATAGTCAGAAGAATCCTCCATCTTATCTACATGTTGCTGGGCTGTGATAGATTCTTTAGCAGTGAAGTGTGGGATTTTTGACTAATAATCATTGGGTAAGGGTAACAAGGGTTGAGGTAAAACTAGAGGTGCATACCAGGCTACCATGATAATGTTCTCATGGGGTACAGGGTTAACTTGAGCAGCTAGTATATGGATGACAGGGATATTAGGACCATCAGAAGTTTGTTGAGCAGATCTAGGGTGGGAGAGCCCAAAGTTTTGAATGAAGTGGATATCAGGTGGTGTAGATGGAGGGGTTCCTCTGTCTCTAGTGTGTTGACCACTATGAGATGGTGAACTGTGAAACTCAGGGTCTGGCTGGTCTAGATGATTGAATGACCTAGTCCTTGGTAGTCTATTAGGTAGGTCTAGGTCAGGGAGAAAATGTGATAGAGCTGTTAGGTCTTCTGGTGCAGAGTTAGCTCTATGAATGTGACTATAAATAATTGGTCCTTTAAGTGCAGGAGATCATTTCATGATTCTCTCAGGGTTATCAACTATTTCAGGTGGGTTTGGGTTGGGATAAGCTCTGGTGTAAATGGTCCTGAAAGCCAGAATGTTGTTTTCTAACAAGGCAGCTTAACCCTACTTGTTACTTCTATTATGGTTGATGTTGTTATGAAGGTTTGTCTCCCAGTGGAGTCTAATGTGAACCAAGATAATCAGCGGGCCTACCGATCACCAGTGGAGTCTTTGAAATGTTTATGGATCCTTGGAGTCGCCAAGTGGAAGGTTTGAGATGTTTTGGGAGGGTACACTGTCCACCACAGTGCTTGTGGGATGTCCTCTTTCAAGGATATCTTCACAACACAGCAAAATATAACCAGAGATTGAATGGGAGGGCATTTACCAGATATGTAACCTTAGAGAGAGTGTGAGATTCGGAGGATACCTGGCCCTTTCCAGACTCTGTCCAAGAGTATGGGGAAGCACAAAAATGGTGTAGAGGTTGATGCGAGGATAGAATCTGTTTAACTGCCAACCTAACTAGAGATTGTAGGTCTTTTGAATGCTTAAGGATGCTTAAGGTGTAATGCACTCAGTTTCCCCAGCGGAGTCGCCATTATGTTGGGGTTCCCATGTTTCGGCCAGGTTGGTAAGACCAAAAGATGAGACAACATCAAAACCACTTTCAGACCTTAGGATCTATCCCTCCTAGGTCCAGAGAGGGATCTCTCTATGGGAGTCAAAGGTATATGTCTTTGATATCCTTGGACTGCGTTCTGGGCGGAGATCTCCTCTGGAGCACGGTATGGAATAAAAACAGTATGGACAACCCATCCTTTCTGGGAGGAAAACATTCTGCTAATGTAGAGAAACCTGTCACATATTAATTTCCACGCCTCTGTCAGTGAAAACCTTGCCGCTGTATCCATACTACGTATTTATGGAGGCGTTTTCACCTTCTGTACCCTGCGGAACACACAACTGGACCAAGAAATTCGGTGCAATGGAAGGATGGATGAAATGGTAGTGCGGTGAGGGTGGAATGGAGGCCCTTTACTAAATAATGGTGGAAAAATGTAACGTAATGGTGAAACCATGAATAATAGGGTTTGGTGGTTGAAATGCAGGGCAGACCATTAGATCATGGTCCGGGAGCAAAGATCAATGGTGGAGATTGAAGCAGTGGAACGATATATGAAAACAGACGAAACGAACGTGGAACGTAAGACTTTAATGCAAACATGGAACTTAGGATAAAACCCAAAATGCATAGGAAATGGGAAGAAATGCAATGAAATAGGATGAGGTGGGACCCAGCCGGAGGCGGAGGGCGGTCAAATCTTGATCGTTGATTTCAAATACCGATGAACGGCTGCGATTGAATCGGGCAATCAAAATCGGAGGGGGGACAGGGGTGGCATACATTGAAACTTCCGATTGCGGTTGGGCGGAGTGAGCGATGACCGTCAGATCGAGGGGAGGATGGATGGTCAGGATGGGATCGGTGAATCACGATCGGCGGATGCGAAAGAGGGAATGCGAGGTGACTGGCGAGGTGTGATGAAGAGCCAACCATATGATTTGGAGGCAAACTGACTTTGGAGGAGCAATCGGGAGATCGCAATCGGGGAATGCGAAGGGTCGCGCGTCTGGAAATTGCGATTGGAAATGGGCGGGGAGCGCGATTGAGCACTAGTCGTTGGATCCGGGGACCAGATCAACGGCTCACACCAAATCGGAGAGGAAAAGCGATTGGAGGACTTAACAAAAGTGTTGCGATTGCATTCATTTGCGATTAGAGTGGGCCATCCGATCTATGGTAGATCAACGGTGCGGAACAATAGCGGCGGACTTTTATAATAAAACAATCACATCGGAAATTTTCGGTGTTTACACAGGATATAACGTTCCTCTCCGGTCTTCCGATGCGATTAGTGCTTAATGCTTAAGCATTGGTCCTAGGCTAAGGGCACATGTGGGGAAGTGGTCGGGGCTAGCGGGAAAGGGGCTTAGGCCTTAATATAAAGTCAAAGTGGGTTTTGGCCCATTTTAATGGATTTTAAGGCCATTTAAAGGGAAATGATAAGGGGGAAAAGGGGAAAATTAACCAATCAAGGGATAAAAGTGGGGTTTAAAGGGGATTTTGGGAAGATTTAGGAGAGTAAGGGGGAATTTAGCGGGAACAAAGGGGACTTTGGGAAAAAGGGAAAAAAGATAAAGTGGGGGAATTCTGCAGAGATATAAGGCGTGAAATAAGGCCTTTTGAGCAAAACTTTATCGTTCAGCAAGGCTTATTGACTTCATGACAGCAGAGGGAAAAAAACAAAGGTAGGGAACTATGCAAAAGGCTTCAAGGATGATGTGTTTTCAAAGGAAATTAATTCCTTAAAGGCTCAAAAACATTTAGCCCCCTGTTTTCTTGTCAAAAAATTATAGGGGGGCTAACAGCATCATCGGAGCCCACCTCCTCATATGTGGCTCCCATGGCCCCCCAATAGGCACTGCCACTATTTTTCTCAGTAGCACCACCCTCTCATACATGATGCTACACAAGATGCTAGCATACGCAAATGACTTAGATCCATGTTGGACCTTGTTCAACTTCGACACCATCTCGTCAAAACAGAAGTGGGAAAAGTCAAAAAAATGCTCGGATCTCAGTCGGTGCAAAACTCCAACCTACGAGCTAGATGCCTGATGCAGAGTAAATGACCCCGCCAGTTGTACGATCACAACCAGAGCACACTTCTCTACCACATCTGTAACTGAGGTAATTTTGATGCAACCCTCCATAAGAGGTGCCCGACAACAATAACGCCTCTGAAATCTATCCAAGTCCACTCTCCCTGAAGGGAGTGGATACCTCAGTGCCTCACCCTGAAGCAGTAACCCGATCACAAAATATATATCTGTCTTATGACGGATGATCAGGTTCGTACCACGCAACACAAACATGTTGTGCCTCTTGCACCAGTGCTAAATAATGTACCGTAGTAATTGGTCCTATGACTGAAGAAACTCATTCTCAGCAAACTTCAGAAGGCCCCATAGTGCCAACTGAGGACATGCCCAACATTAGCAGCTAAAGCAGTTCGTATCTCAACCCAGTCCCTCTCCCTCCACACTAATATTTCATCAACATAGGTACCCATCAGTACAGAGAAAAAACACAAAAGAGGCAAAAAACCAAAGAATATTTTAACCTTGGCCTTTGTGTGCCTGTCCCTTAGATAGGCGCACTTAGCACACGCTTGTATGTTACACAAGCACGCCTAAGGCATGCTAAAATTGGGGAACAGAGCTCCCTCACGCACCTGTCCCTCAAATTTGCACGCAAATAAGGCTTACTTTTGCCCAGGTGGCCCACGCAATCTAGGGAAAAAGTCACCGAGAATCCGTACAAACCTAGTCTGTACAGACCTCCGCTCCATCAAACTATAAAAGTTAAAATGTAGGATGTTATAGAAGTTACCTGGGCATAGTATCGTTAGTCCCTGGTAAACGAGATTACCACAATGGCAAGAAATGCTACACAAACACCTTTGACCTCTCAAAACTCAGCAAGTACAAATGAATCAAGGTAGGGCCATACTCACTTATTTATTGCCCTTTTAAAAAAATTTGGAGGACCATAATGAGAGATCATAAGGTCCATTCTGTGAACCATAAGTTGCACCATCATTAGTACCCCATGATGAACAGAAGCGATGCCACACATTTTCTTTCTAGAAAAAATAATTTTTTAGAGCTGCCAGGTATGCCTTCTCTCATCTTCCTTTTTAAAGCTCATGGCTTTCAATAATATTTGATAAAAATAATATTCTTTAACTTGAGGTAGCTGTTTTCGCAGGAAAAGCTTGCATACCATCCACAAACGTTATCTCCTGAAAGTTCCAGAGAAGGTATCATTCTACCCCCAGCATGATAGAGTCCCAGAAAACTCTGCATATCCTGACATCATTTCTCCATCATAAATAAACCATAGGGTCCTCATATCCAACCGTGTTTATCATCACCTCAACCTGCACATGATAAACATCCACGTTGGTCAATAGATCCTCCCCTTCATGGCGCCTGTCACCCACAGTATAGCATATATCACAACATGAGTGACGCCATGGCCATACCACTTCAGTCCAGGAAGCACCTAATGTCTATCCATTCATAATGCACAAGGTCAAGTTTACCATAAAAGTTGAAGCCCACTTCCCAGACGACCAGGTTGTACAAGCAGATTAAAAGTGCACCACTGTTGAGCCCCAAAGATGTCCTTTCCTTTCACCAAATTTCACTTCATTTCCTTTGTCCCTTATCAATTATAGGCCTAAAAGATCAATAGGATTGATTAAAGTCACTTTAGGAATGCATATAATGACTGACTTGCTATATTTTCATGGTTTTGTTGTTGTAGTAATTTTTTACTAGACTCAGCTACAAAATGTAGCCATTCTATAGCTAGTCGCCTATTCCGCAACTATCTTCATGTTCACACAGGTTACATGTGTCACTTAAAGTAAAAATGCATATGGTTGAATTCCACAACACTCCTACATCATTTCTTGCCCTCTACGAAGTTTGAGAAGAAATCTCCAAGTGGTTATGCGCGTGGAAGAAATCAAAACTAAGAGGTAGACTTCTACCAGTACAAGAACTCTACAGATGTCTTCAGCAAAAGAACAAGGCCTCCACAAGAGTTCTAGTTTGATTTTAATTTAAAAACACACTTATCCCTATTTCTTCTCAAGGGTAGTTATGTATTTCTCTTATAAGAATGACTCGGGAGACCAAGAGACAGTTAGCTAGATTGATGTTTTGTTGTTAGATCTCAAAAGACCGTAATACTCTGTTTTTGGAAGCGTTTTCCTTTAATGAAAGAAGAGAAACTTTAATACAAGATATGAAGCAATCTTGAGTAGATTTGTGTACTAATCCGGTGGTAGAGGGCCCCTACTGCCTTAGAAGCTCTGTGCATATTGTTTAGATAAGTAACTTTAGCCTTGTTTCATTCCTAATGTAAATAGTTTTCTGAACTTTATGTTTTATGCTCACTTACATCAAGTGTTACAGCTAGTCTTGTTCTTACGAATTGTTCCAAAATATCACTAACATTGAATGAGACATAGCTATAGTATTTTAGAGATTAGTTGCATTTTTGTTCAGAACATTATGTTTTATGTTCACTCACATAAAATGTTACAGCCAGTCTTGTTCTTATGATTTGTTCCAAAATATCACTAACATTGAATGAGATATAGCTTTAGTATTTCAATGATTAGTTCCATTTTAGTCAAGCTATAATACTCTGGAGGTTAATTTCACTCTAGTTCAGTTCTGTTCATTGTATTTCAAGTTAATAGATTGCATTCTAGTTCCGTTCTATTCACTGTATTTCAAGCTTTATTAGCTAGTTGTACTCTAGTTCTGTTAAAGTAAGACTTAAAGGCCTTCATTATTTACAAACTATTCTTGTTCTTAATCTCTATTAATACATCATTCTCATAGGAACAAGAATTGGTAATGTCATTTTGAAGTCTTGACTATTCTGCAATTTCTCATAATTTTACAAACTGCCTCTTTCCAAAACTATTCCAAAAGATTTCTAACCCTTGAATGAGGCTTAATAGTGACATTTTGAGTTGTAGAATGGATTGATTTTAGTGTCTTAAGTTAATTTAGAGTAGAGTTCCTTTCTATGTTACAGATAATATTTTCCAAATGTTTTCCAACAAATCTCTAACCATGGAAGAGGTTTTCTCTATGATATTGTAGGGTGTTGTTTACTTAGAAGAAATTCATTGCATTAAACCCATCCTTTTGTCAAGTTGTTCCAATATATTTCTAATGAATGAATTGGACTGAGTTCATGTTATGAGTTATTTTCAAGTTTTGCATTCACTTTTATTTAGTGCCATACATATTTTAGAATAGATTTTGCTCTGTTTTAGTGTGGCCAACAACTTCTCTTTACCAACACTTAGTTCTTTTCCTCTTAGCATAAAAACACAAAAATACAAAACCAAAAACATTATAAAACACTAAACAAAATGTAGTAGGAAGCAGATACTTAGGCACATATAGTGCACTTCACTTCAATAGTTTACTAGCCCTGGTTGACAATTTATGACATCAATTTAGGAACACTAAGTTGAGCAGAAATTTTGGCGTCGTTGCCGGGGAAGTGTAACTAGCTAGCCTTGTTTCTTACCTCCCAAAAACAATGATATGCGTAGAGAAAGAGACTCAAGGGGTAGATTCATAAGAAGAAGAAGCTTGATTCCTAGAACACCACTTGTTCCACCGAGACCAAGGGCCAACACACCTCCAACTCAAATCCACATTCCATCCTTTACTGATCCTAGACTTCCAGAGGACTTAAGATCAGATATTCCATTAGAAAGACCTTCCACTTTATCCATTGAACCTATCTTAGAAGAAGATTCAGGGACCCCTGCTAGGGACATAAAATTTTCAACTTCCACATAATAATGAATTATGGCAGAAGAAGGGGGAGGTGGAGTCTTTAATGGAGAACACACACTATTTGGAGGGGGTAGAGGTAGAGGTAGAGGAGGAGGTAGAGGTGCAGAAGGAGAAGGAGGCAGAGGAAGAGGTAGAAGGGAAATGGGAAGCTCTTTTTGGTTTCGTATAGTAGATGAAGAAACAAATGCAACTATGAAAAAAATTTCACCCTCTATCCTTCCAAACTTTTATGGACTCAAAACTGAAGATCCTAAAACCTTCCTATTTGAATATGAAGTCCTATGTAGAACCTATGATTACTTGCAAGATGCCCAAAAACTTAAACTATTCTCTTCAACATTGAAAAGAGCAGCATTAAAATGGTTTATGAGTTTGATCAACAGTTCTATTAGGACATGGGAAGACATGAAATAGGAATTTCTAGAGAGGTATTTGGATTAATGTATGCCAGACAACCATAAGGAGGAAGTGTTTAAAATGTTACAAAAAGAGGATGAAAATTTGGAAGATTTGCTGGAGAGGTTTAACTCTAACATCAAGAGGGAAAAAATGGAAAACTTAGACAAAGATACTTTGAAAGCTCTCTTGTTGAAGACAATTAGGGATGAATGGTTATATATCCTTAACATGATGGGAAAAGGGGATATATCTCAGCTCAACAACCACCACACCTCGCATTTGGCCCACCATACCTCCAACAGCATGATTTCATTTGCAACACTTGTTTCATCTGCTTCATCAACCCTGCACATGAGACCAACCAATGGGACCCCCACCCTTAGCAAAACACCTTCCTCACGCCATCATTGAGTGAACACTTTCATGTTTTGGGGTACCCGTCTCTGTGTTTTGTAAAAAACAAACCCCATTATTTGATTCTTTTGGTAAGTGTATAAAGACTGCAAATGGTGCACTTTGTCCCCTCACCCTCACATTTCATCTTTTCTCCCATGGCAGCAGTCCCTGAACACCCTTGGTTGGAGTATCTCACCCCTATGCATAAACCATCATGACATTCATAACCGGTTTACACCCACCCTAGAAGTCCTACGGACTCTAGGGAGTTTTCCATTCAGAAATAACTATGACTGCCACCAAGCTGCTTAAGTATACTCTGAACTTGGGCTATTGAATCCCCATCATCAGTTTTCAGTCACTACTCACCAACATGGCTATGTTAAACCCAATGCATCCATCTCACCGATCCCTCATATCAGATTCCCCTTATTCAATTGAGGCTTCCTTTTTGTCGACTTAAACACCTATATTCCAAAAAGGAAGTGGTACCTTGGATCACCCCTCTCCATGGAAAGGGGCATCCTCGGGTGGCACTTTGGGAGACATCATTGTCCAAATATGTCATTGATCCTCGTGACATTCGACTACGACAAAAGCTTTCATGTCAAGATGGTATCGTACCTTACAACCATTGCACTTTGACTCTGATCGGATCCATCGAAGACCTGTGCCTCCATAAGCATCTCTATCAACAATTCTTACATGGGAAGGTCCCAGCCAACACCTATGCATACATTGCGCATCTATATGCCATACCAATTTTACGCATATGGGTACCACATTCCACCTATCGTCAAAGAAAAAACGCCCCTGAGGGCATCGATAGTCATCATCAACAACCACCGGCATCTCTACCATAGTAGTGACATAGACAGAACATATGTCTGTCAATTTTGTTTGACTAGCCATAGCATCACGAGCGTGGGACATACCCGCCTCATTGAAATTTTGTATATGTATTATAAACTGTATTTTCTTGCAGGGATCCCTTAGACATGGTCATTCCTGGAAACGATGCAGGGTGTTTTAAATCCCAAGGCTTTACGCAAGTCTCTCTCTCTCTACACACAATACAAAAAAGAAACTATAATGTATTCAGCTATACAGTCCTTCCCTGACCTCACACATTAGGGGGCAACTGTTAACATTAGAAAATTGTACAGCAGAAGATGACATTAACTAATGTCAAGCCAAAGGATTTATAGGGCTGAAAGAAATTACAGGATTCGAAAAGTATTTAAAAATTTCAAAGGTTTGAGTAAAATGAAATTTGAACTAGTCTTAAATACTGATTCCGCACATTATCCTTCAAGAAGAGCACATTTTGCGTGCCTTTTGGCCTGATATGAAGGAATTCCTGAGAGTGGAAAAATTTCACTATCGGGGACCACATAAAGCGAAGGACAAGTTACTCCTTACTTGAAGCTACCTAAGGATAGCCACCAACACCTCCTTAGACACTATGTGAGAACACAATGGAATATTTGGAGCACACAAAGGAATCATACCTCTCCCTTGGGTTACCATCCAAAATGTACCAAGGGAGGGAAGGAGGATTTGAAATCCCTTATATAAAGCCACCATGATGTGAATAATGGGTGATCACATTGTTATGTTGGCTATAATTTCCCAAGCAATACCAGCAGTGTGTGACCCAGAGTTGAAGATAGAGGGGACTCACTTGTTGGCCACCCAACAAGCTCAGTCCACAGAGTAGAGAGAGAGAGGGAGACTGCACCAAGGCAAGCTTGGGATAATCAAATCCTTCCATCGAGACCTAGAAACATTGTCTAGGGACCCTTTGGCAAGAGGGTAAATTATTTATCTCATTACTACCAGCGCTCAATAAGAGGGGCCTAGAGCCAGTATTTGCATTATTGAGTTGTTTGACTCGTTCAGAGATTCTGTTTATTTATTTTTATTTTTAGTTTATTTTTTAGATTACATTTGCATCCTTATTTTATATATAGTATGCTCATTTACTCCACTTCTTTCTGCCTGTTACCAATAGTTTAAAGGGGTAAACCACACCCCTCAAACTGGTGTGATTTCGTACATACGTGCACCAAACACACCACAACACTTGCTTCACAACATTTTCAGAGACAAGATATTTGGAAGTTAGGTTTTTTGCAGCCTCCTAAATTTCATCTAAATGAGGTGACCTTGGGAAAATCATCATAACGTTCTCTCTGAGCATTGGATTAGAATTATGTAAGAAGTGGTAGAAATTACATCGAGTTTAGTTTCCTGTGTATCAATTTTAGGGCTGAAGGAGAAAAAAAGGACACGTGGCATGTTGTACTAGTTCAATCTATTGATCTTGTCCATAATTAGTAAATTGTTTGAGATTGGGCATAATTGTGTCTTGAATCATCCAAATCAGGTCAGACCTATGGCATTTGAAAGAAGCTTAAGAGGGATACTATAGGACTGAATTTCATATATTGATTATCTGAAATTATATAAATACATCAGTTTCAATATCAAGCTCCTCAAAATAAAGAGAAAGGTGTGTATTGTTTTTCAAATTGCATAAGTCTTGTTTCAAAAATCATTTTGAAGTGATTCCAAGGGTATATTGAAGCATAGATATCAGTATTGGGTTCTAAAATGCCCCTAAAAACAATTCAACACTTGTTAAGCCTTCAAAAGGCTCTACTATGACTCATGAAGAGGAAGAAGTACAACATGATATATCAAAATTACAAGAGCAAGTGCACCAAATTTCTCTTGCACAAAGAGCAACCAAAAATGAAATGGAAGTCTTGAAGAAAGGCATGGAAACTAAGATGGATGGTTTGAAGAAAGGTGCGGAAGCTAATATGGATGTTCTGAAGAAAGGCGTGGAAGCTAATATGGATGGTCTGAATAATGGCATGGAAGCTATGATGGAAGACATCGACGAAAAAATGAAAGACAACATGGAATACATGAAGAATGATATAAAAGTATACATGGAAGGTTTAAAGGAAGGTTTGACAAAGTTGATACAGGAAATGATTCCTAATGATGAAAATATAGTAGCGGAAACTCATGATGAGAACAAAATAACTATTAATTGTGATTTCATAAACTGTAATGTTGGATTGAAGACCAACCATATTCCAAATATCGATATGAAGAATTTTGATGGCAAGGATCTCGTAACATGGATACTATAGATGGAGCAATATTTTGATATAAATAATGTGAAAAGCACACAAAAGGTATGCATTGCAACTTTATATTTAGAACAAAATACATTTTTATGGTAACGATGGCTTTTCTCCTGTAAAATTTTTTTCACTTGGTCTATTTTTATGAGGAAATGATAGCACATTATGAGGATACAAAGATAAAAACCTTCATTAGCAAATTGATAAATCTCAAACAAAAGGGTTCAGTGGTGGAGAATAGTGATTACTAACAAAAATTGAATATAAGGGTAGCTGATTTTCTAGAGGAAAAAAATATTGATGTCTTCATAGAGACTTTAAAGGATAACATCCAACATAAGGTTCCACTTTGGGACCCTGATTCATTGGAGAAGGTATTAAGGTTGGCAAGAAAAATTGAATGTAAAATTATGGCGACAAGAAATACTACCGCTCACATATATAAATATGGAAGTATTTCTACTCTTATACTTCCAAAACCCACAAGGTTGGCACCACAACAATTGGAAGAAAACATAGCAAAAGGGACTTTCTACAGTTGTGATAAAAAATACCCTAAAGGTCATAAGTGTGCTGAAAATAAATTATTTTAGACAAATTGTGAAGAGGAGGAAGAAAATGAACAAGAAAATTCAAAATAAGAGGATATACACTAGGAACCAATAGTAGATAAGGAATAAATGAGTCCGACCATATCCTGTAATGCATTCGCAGGAATTACCACTCAAACTCTCAATATAAAAGGACATATCAACAAGAAAAAGGTAATAGTGTTGATTGATTCAGGTAGTACCCATAATTTTATTTATTGTAAGGTAGCCAAGGAATTGAATTGCTTCCTATACCGAGCACCATAGTGTCAAGTGATGGTTGCAAATGGAGGAAATATAAATCTCTAGAAAATGCCATAATATCAAGCTAACCATGGGGGAATATGTATTGAATATTCCAATGATTTCCATTCTAAGTGGAGGTGTTGATGTTGTACTATGAGTACAATGCTTACAATCTTTGGGGATGATAGCTTTTAATTTTCAATAACTTTTCATGAATTTTTTTTTGGAAGGAAAGGAAGTTGAATTACGGGGTATCGTAGGGAATCTAGGAAATATAATAAGCTCTAATGTCATGACAAAAATTTTGAAGAAATAAAATGAGGCGTAATTGCACAATTATGGTGACTAGAAGTTCCAACATCAAAATCATTTATTTCTCCAGATCTACAAAAAATCTTGGACAGTCATTCCAAGGTGTTTGAAACTTCTAGAGAACTCCCACCTATTTGTGAACATGAGCATGCTATTAATTTGATTCCAGGAATTGTTCCTGCAAAATTCAAGTATTACAAATATCCTTATGTCAAAAAGTGCAAAATTGACCGTGTGATTGCAGAAATGTTAGAGGCTGGTATAATTCAACGTAATCAAAGTTCTTTCTCTACTCTAGTATTACTGGTGCACAAGAAGGATGGATCATGGTGCATGTGTGCATATTAGTGGGAGCTCAATAAACTCACTACTAAAAATCAATTTCCCATTCTAGTGATTGATGAATTATTGGATGAATTACATGGATAAATTTATTTTACCAAGTTGGATCTCTGTTTAAGATATCATCAAATTAGAATCAAGACTGAATATTTTTCGAAAACAACATTTCAAACTCATGAAGGTCATTATGAATTTTTTCTCATGCCTTTTGGCCTTACCAATGCACCTTCAACATTTCAATGGTTAATAAATTCCATTTTCAAACCCTACCTTAGAAAATTTGTGTTAGTATTTTCTGATGACATACTAATCTACAACAGGTCATGGAAGGATCATGTTCAACATGTTGACATGGTGCTCAAACTATTGGAGGAGAAACAATTATATGAAAAAACCTCCCAATGTTTAGTTTGAGTACAAGAGGTGGATTATTTGCGTCATATTATATCTCATGAAGGTATTAAGGTAGACCTTAACAAAATTAAAGCCTTTAAGGAATGGAAATTTCCCACAACCATAAAGCAGCTGTAATGTTCCCACTTAGCCTTAGCTAAGAGGAACTTGCAATTTTGTTTTAATTTATGTTCATGAATAAATGAATAAAGGAGGACATGTAAAACTCCTAAAAAGTCCGAATAAATCAATTCCCATGGGAACAAAGGAAAATCAGGGCTAGGTAAATAATCACTTGCAGGTGTGAAAGAGGTTTGAGCTAAAGACTGGGTCAACCTTGACCAAATCAACAATGCTATCTTGGTTCATTGCATCTCCAAAAGGGATAGTGTAGTTCTGAGCCTCTAATGTGAAAAGGGCTAACTCATCAAGATGGTTTATGGTTTGCAAGATCTTTCTCATTGTATAAAAAAAAGGAAAAGGAGGGTAGAAAGAGAGGGTTGTAGATAGATCATATTTCTGAGTATTTTTCTGCTTAGACAAATACCATTCTCTACTGTTGAGTGGAGGATTGTATCTGGAATTCCTATGCAGGAGTTTCACCTCTTCCTTTGATTATTCAAGGAGGAAATTTTGCTGAATTGAACCACTATTAGGCTTGAGGCCAAGCTCCTACTTACATTGGCAGTGATGATCAATTGATGGTTTTGATGTCTCTGCAAGCAGCAACAAGTGGTGATCTAGATCTATAGAGATCTAGTGTATTTTGAGAGCCTCTCTCCATGGAGTGGGTCCTTTGACCTCCTGGAAGAGTGTATCATTTCTTATACTTTAGATCTGCAATTCTTCAATAGTTTTCTATGTCATTTGAGCTATAGTGCTATCCCACTGGGTAAACTGCGTTATTTATGTATGAGGGTTTGCAGGTTGTCTTGCTCATAGTTTAGATTGGAGATATCTTGTGTTGGGCTTTGCCTTCCACTTGGTGATCCATGGTTTGGCTTGCTGATATATGTTATGTTCAGATCTAAATCATTGTAATGAAATTTTATATTAAAAAATTTACTGCAGCAGTTTCCAAATCTGCAACTTGTTTCTCAGATCTACTCTTATTCATGCATGCTTTTGTCAAAATTCCAAGTGGATCTTGTAAAGAAAACTATGTAGTTGCCAAATATAGTATAGATCTGATATTTTGTCCATATATATTTCCTAGATCTAAGTTGTAACTTTCAGTTGCTGAACCTCTTGAAAAATAACACTGTTGAAGCATTTCTGCAAATGTACTTGTGTTCTTGCTCTCTTTTCTGAAGATTTGTTGTTGTATTGGCTGATGAATTGTACTGTATAATTAAAGGGCCTTATCATAATTTTTATTTGCTGCTGTAAGAGTGAGATATAAGTCTCCTTTTGGTCTCCTCTGAACATCTACTAAAACTGTGAATTCTTGAAGCAGTGCTTGCATTTTATTGCAACCTTCCTCTTTGGGTGCTTTTTAGCTAGTCAAGTTTTTGGGAGATCTTTTTAAATAGTATAAACTAATTTTTTCTGATGAAATTACATACGTAAGTCACATACAGCATAAATGAGGGGAACCAAGCCCTGATCTGCGTTATTTTTGCATAGTTTTACTTATACAACATTTTCCTTGAGCACCTTCTTGAAATTACTGAAAAGGGGATTATTTCAAGTTATATAGATAGAGTCTGCAGATGGCCAGGTAGCCTCTAGATCTAATACTTTTTCAAAGGTGACATATCCAGTAAATTCCCCTGCAGTCAATCTCTGGGATAGAATCTTGATATTCCCTGAAGAGGGATATTATAGTGGTATTGGAGCTCCACTCTTGGCACAACCTGTGGTAGAATTGGAGCACCAGTCATGCTGCATTCTAAAGATGGAGATCCTCTTACTGAGAGGGAGAGGAGATACCAAAATATAAGTCATAAAAAGTATGAATATACTACTGAATACCTTGATAGAGGTCAAGATAAGTGGAAAGCCTCTGTGAATGAGAAGGATGAGAAGGATAAGGAAGTAGAGGAGTTTGCAAAAAATCTCTTGGAGACCATGCAAAATATTTCCAAGGAGATCAAGGATATGAAGATGGATAGAATGAGAGAGTCCCTTGGGATATTCCATCGAGGAGAAAGTTCTGAAATATCTCATTATGGGACTGGTCAGCCCGTGAGCATGCCACAAGTCTCACAGGCCTCCCAACGCTCTACTATGCCTACATTCTTGGCTGTAGAGAATGAGGGACCACAAGAAACAACCTCCATGGAAGGTTAATTTGTGGAATATGACTCACAAACTCAGAGGTTGAACGATAACTTGAGCTTTCAATACTTTTTCCATCTCAAAGACCGGAGGAGGCCATGGCAGCAGTACAAATACGGAGGTTTCCTTCATGGGAGAAACAACACTATGGGTAGGTTCTTCTTGCCTAAGTTCGATGGATCACCCTCTTGTTTTGCCAAAGCATGGGTGGAAAAAGTTGGACATCTATTTCCAATTGAATAAAGTTCCCAAAGTAGAAGCCATCAAGATTGTTGCATTGCATTTTGAGGGTGAAGCCCACAACTGGTGGTTTCATGGTCTATCTACATTGGGACACAACAATGTGTCTACATATGCTGAGTTCACTAGGAGACTAGTGGAGAGATTTGATCAGAAAGATCTAGAGGCCCCTTTTATAAACTTGGAAAAGCTTAAGCAGACAGGAGATGTAGAGGCCTATATCTCTGAATTCCTGAGGTTGTCTGTAATGGTCCCTGATCTATCAGTAGCAAGGAGAGTCTACATGTTCATTGATGGCCTCGAGGAACCTTTTCATGGGTTGGTTAAGTCTACCAAGCCCATCACTTTTCATGATGCCATTGAGAGAGCTAGTGATATCCAAGATGCCTTGCCAAGAGCAAAGGAAACTTTCCAAAGCAGAACCCCTCACTCTTCTAAGGGGAAAGAAGGGAAAGCTGCTCCATCTAAGGAGAGCTCACTAAAGAAACCTCTTGACATTGATATCCAGAGGGAGTTGAGGAAAAAGAGATTGTATTTCACTTGTCAAGAGCCATGGGTACCGGGACATAGATGTGCTGCAAGAAGAGCACACTATATCAAATTCTTCTCTAATTTTGAGGAGGAAGAGGGAAATGATGGACCTAGGAGAGGTCATAGCGCTGGTGATGATGAGGAGGAGGATAAATTACCATGCATAGAGGAAGAGGGAGCCTTTTCTCCAAAAAGTGGGACTCTTTCTTCTTTGAGGGGAGTGCCCAAGTACTTAACCCTAAGAGTACAAGGTTCTGTAATGAACCAGAGAGTGTCTATTTTGATTGACAGTGGGGAAACCCACAATTTTATTGATTCTCATCTTGTACATAGGAGAGGGATCCCCATAGATACTTTCGATGGGTTCTCTATTTTGGATCCGAGAGATAGAACTATGCAGTGCATGTAGTATGTTCCATCACTTTCTGTGACTATGGGAACCTACACCTTGGTGGACCATTTCTTTGTAGTTGACATACCAGACACCAACATCATATTGGGTGTCTAGTGGTTGATTACCTTGGGAAAAGTCACCACTGATTGGAAGGCCTTACAGATGGAGTGGGTGGACTTGAAGAGTGGGAAACAACGAATCATTCAAGGCATGTACACCTATCCTTCACCTGATGTTTCCACCCAAACAATAGAGATGGAATTTCACAGTGGGGGCAAGGACCTCATAGTTCCTTCTATCATGTTTATGAGAATGTTGCAAGGAACATTCCTACCTCATGGCAAGCCACTTGGAATTACATTAGATTCTGATTATGTGGGGAAAGCCTCACAAAGTGCTGGAGCAATGGAAGAGAAAGCCACAACGCTGTGGGAGGAAGAAAAGGGGAGGATCAACCTTCCGAAAAACAATTTTGGCATGTGTAATGTCAAAGAAACAATCAGCAACAAGGCAAGCACCACCATAGATGCATCAACAGTGTTTTCCTTGTTGAGTTGTGTAGATCCTTATTGGAGGTATCAACTCCTTGTAGAGTACTCTAAAGATCTGCACCCCGTGATGATATTAGATGGCATGAATCAAGGAGGAGACTATTTGGTCCATGAAGGGGTCATATATCATCTCGGTAAAGTATTCTTGTCTCAAGCTTCCAAGCTTAAGCAAGAGATACTACAAAGAGCACACAAAGAGTTCCTTTCTAGCTATATGTAGTTAGCAAAGATCTACTCCCTAATCATGAGGAGTTTTGATTGGGAGGGTATGAAGGAAGAACTAAATTAGCACTATGATTGGGAGGAACTACATCAACACTTACAAGAGTGCAATATTTATGAGGAGATGGGGCAGCCAAAGGACTCTATGCAGGAGATATTTCAGCCATCTCTTCCTTCTCTTAAAAGACGACGAATGCCCATGCCTAACTCCATGTGTGTGGGAGACTTGAATGGTAAAGAATCTGATCTTATGGAGCATGTTTATTTTTCTGATTTGACACATTATCTTACCATGTGTATGCAAGCCATGGCTCCTACAAGGAGTGAAATTACATGTAGATCTCATGGCATTGATGAGGCCAATAAAAATTCTAAATCTGGCCACTCCCTTGAGGTGTAAAGGGATATTCTCTATCATGATGGGTGCTTCCCAAAGGCACCTAACTTGGGCCTCACTTTCAGCCATGTCAAAGTGACCCATGCAGCGAAGATGTGGTGGGAGTACCACCTACCACACTCATATCTACACAAAACAAGGAGTGCACTACGTTGGTACCTTATGTGGGATTGTGACCAACCTCCTCAAGTGCAAATTTCAGTTTGCATATATGTGATTTTTCTTCCATACATAGATGATATATTGATATTGTTTATGGGTTTGTATGGGAAAAAAGTGGGCAGTGTATATGTACCAAAATGGATGGAAATTTATCTTTTACTTCATGATAGATGTTTTAGATGTGACATTGCTTCACCCCTGTTTATTTCTGTTGACTTTTACACTCCCGAAGGGATAGACTATGCCCCTATCATATTAGCATTGGAGGAGCAATTTTTGATGTATTGGCTTGATGAGCACTTGGTCCATGATGAAAGCTTGATCCTTGATGGTTCCATCAATGGAGATGGAGATGAACTATAGCTATTACCCTGTTAGTTGCTTGAGGACAAGCAACATTTTGGAAGGGAGGACTGTAATGTTCCCACTTAGCCTAGGTAAGAGGAACATGCAATTTTGTTTTAATTTCTGTTTCATGAATAAATGAATAAAGGAGGACATGTAAAACTCCTAAAAAGTATGAATAAATCAATGCCCATGGGAGAAAAGGAAAATCAAGGCTACATAAATATTCACTTGCAGGTGTGAAAGAGGTTTGAGCTAAAGACTAGGTCAACCTTGACCAAATCAACAAAGTTGTCTAGGTTCATTGCATCTCCAAAAGGGACAGCACAGTTCTAGAAGGGAGCCTCTAATGTGAAAAGGGCTAAATCATCAAGATGGTTTAGGGTTTGCAAGAGCTTTCTCATCTTATAAAGGAAAAGGAGGGCAGTAAGAGAGGGTTTTTGATAGATCATATTTCTGAGTATTTGTCTGCTTAGACAAGTACCATTCTCTGCTATTGAGTGGAGGATTGTATCTACAATTCCTATGCTGGAGTTTCACCTCTTCCTTTGATGATTCAAGGAGGAAATTTTTCTGAATTGAACTACTATTAGGATTGAGTCCAAGCTCCTACTTACATTGGCAGCGCTGATCCATTAAGGGTTTTGTTGTCTCTGTAAACTGCAGCAAGTGGTGATCTAGATCTACAGAGATCTAGTGTATCTTGAGAGCCTCTCTCCATGGAGTGGGTCCTTTGACCTCCTGGAAGAGTGTATCATTTATTTTACTTTAGATCTGCAATTATTCAGTATTTTTCTATGTCATTTGATATAAATCACTGTCCCACTAGGTAAATTGCATTATTTATGTATGAGGGTTTGCAGGTTGTCTTGCTCATAGTTTAGATCGGAGATCTCTTGTGCTGGGCTTTGCCTTCCACTTCGTGATCCATGGTTTGGCTTGCTGATCTATGTTATGTTCAGATATGATCCATTGTAATGAAATTTTATATTCATAAATTTACTGCAACAGTTTCCATATCTGCAACTTGTTTCTCATATATACTCTTATTCATGCATGCTTTTGTCAAAATTCCAAGTGGATCTTGTAGAGAAAAATATATGGTTTCTAGATATGGTATATATCTGATATTTTATCCATATATCTCTCCTATATCTTATTTGTAACTTCCATCTGCTGAACCTCTTGAAAAATAACGCTGTTGAAGCATTTTTGCAAATGTACTTGTGTTCTTGCTCTCTTTTCTGAATATTTGTTGCTATATTGGCTCATGCATTCTACTGTATAATGAAATGGATTTATCATAATGTTGATTTGATGTTTTAAGACTGAAATATAAGTCTCCTTTCTGGTATCCTCTGAACATCTTCTAAAACTACTCAATTCTTGAAGCAGTGCTTGCATTTTGCTGCAGCCTTCCTCTTTGGGTGCTTTTTAGCTAGTCAAGTTTTCGGGAGATCTATTTAAATAGTCTAAACTAATTTTTTTCTGATGAAATTCCATATTTAAGTCACATACAACATAAATGAGGGGAACCAAGCCCTGATCTGTGTTATTTTTTCACATTTTTACTTATACAACGTTTTCCTTGAGCACCTTCTTGAAATTTCTGAAAAAGGGAATTATTCCAAGTTCTATAGATAGTCTGCAGATGGAAAAGTAACTTCTCGATCTCATCCTTTTTCAATGGTGACATATCCGGTAAATTCCCCTACAGTCAATCTCTGGGATAGAATATTGATATTCCCTGAAAAGGGATATTACAACAGCTGTGAGGATTTCTTGGGTTAACAGGGTATTATCACAGGTTTGTTAAGAATTATGGGAGAATAGCAGGACCTCTAACAACATTATTGAATAAAGATGCATTTTCATCGAATCCTAAAGCAACTAAGGCCTTTTAACATCTTAAAGAGTCAATGTGCCTAGCACCGGTCTTAGCTACACTAGAATTCAAAAAAACCTTTATTGTGGAATGTGATGCCTCAGGAAATGGAATTAGTGTTGTTTTAATGAAAGAAGGAAGAGCCATTGCTTTAGAAAATAGTCCAATCAAAGGAAATAATTTACATAAAACTATTTATGAGAAGAAAATGTTGGAAATACTACATGCACTAAAGAAATGGCGACCTTACCTAATGGGAAGACACTTCAAGGTAAAAATTGATCATGATAATCTTAAGTACTTTTTGGAACAAAGACTATCTTCACAAGAGCAGAAAAAGTGGGTCAAAAATATGTTGGGTTATGACTTTCAAATCATCTACAAAAAAGGGAAGCTAAATGTTGTTGCAAATTCACTCTCAAGAAAGGATGAAGAGGTGGAAGAATTTCTTTCTGCCATTTCTATTATCCAACCAAATTGGATGACCAAAGAAAGGGATGAATAGAAGAATGACGAAGAAGTGTGGACACTCATTCAAAATTTGCAGCAACATATTAGTACATATATTTCCACAATATTTCCAAGGAGCTATCACTGAGCTCATTCCGACACCGGGAAGGCCTCCAAATGCCCTCTTAAAATTGGCACTGCACACAGACGGAGTGGCGCCGCGCACAGAGGAAATTTGGCTAGGGTTGAAAAAATGTCGCCAAACTTTAGTTTTTTTTGCTCCTCAAATTTTTCCCCAAGCTCCTGCACAAGTTAAAAAGGTTGGTGGTCACCTTTCTTTTCCCTCCAAGTGATATTTTTGCATCTATAATCAAAGGAGAGTAACCATAACCTAAATTGGCTAAAACCCCTAATCTTCATGCCAAACCATCATTTAACCTTCTAGGGAAAAATTTACCAGTTGGAGAGTGGTCATTAGTATAAAAACAATCATTACAAGCTAGGCATCCTTCAAGCTCTAAAAACATTCCTTTACTTCTTCCATTTTTCCTCCATTAGCTAAAGATTGCCCTCAACATCACTCATTTTTTCTCCCTAGACCTAAAGCTCTCACAAGCTAAGAACCAATTTGTTCAAGGACACAATTAGTCACTATGTCTGGAGAATATTTCACCTTCCACTTCATACCCACTTACCTCCACTCCTCCATCATCTCCCAGAGATCATGTTCCATCACATCCACCCATGCCTTCTCCACAAGGAGACTTACCTTTTTCTTCTTCTCCTGAAGCATCAAAATGAGGAAAACAATGATAATAAAACAAGTTAAGAGGAAGCAAGAAAATAAAAATGGAGGACAGTGAAGTTAGTAATGATGATGATGGTAATGAAGGTCAAGAAAGTAGTGATAACCTTGACATTTATGGGCAATAAAGCAGCCTTGAGGCATAGAGCATGGAAGAGAACAGTGAGGCAGAAAGAAAAGTCATCATGAAGAAAATAACTACAAGGAAGAAGATGATGAACATAAAGAAGAAAATGATAATGAAAGGGAAATTGATGAGGCAGAGGCAAAAATTTCAAGAGGAAGACAGTGACAGAAAAGGTAACTCTGATAGTGTAGTGAGTGAAAGAAAAGATAGCCAAGAAGACAGTAATGACATTAGTCAAACTCCTAATGATAATCTAGATGATAACAGTGTAGAGAATGAATAGAAAATGAGTCCTAATGATGAACAAAATGAAAGTGGGGAAAATGCATAAGTTGATAGCCCATTTGAAGACCAAAAGAACAGTATAGAAGAAAGTAAGGAAGTTAGTGATGATGATGGTGTTGAAGGCCAAAAGGACAATGATCAAACTAAGCATGGGATGATTGATAAAGATCATGGTAGAAATGAGGAAGCTGATGACAACCCCAAGGGTCACAACCATGATAAAAACCCTACCAAAACTACCATAACACCTCTTTCATGCACATACCAAAGAGGGCTAAGGCAAAATTTTGCTGCCTCCAAAATGCAAGGGACCTTGCCAGCTGCATCAAATCCAAGGCTTGAGAGAGCAAGCATACACCTAGAGGCCAAGTTGATAAAGGAAAATGAAGGCTTGGGGCTGTAGAGAAATATGACAAAGTATTATGCTAAGAAACACAAGCTTGTATGTGCCAAACTGAAGGAAGCCCCCCATGAGGCCCAAACCCTAAAAGAGGCAAAGGACCATCATAGCCTTGGAATTTTTTCTAAGGATTCTGAACAAGTTTCCAAGACCTCTTGAGCGACCACTCCACCAATTTTGAACAAATTTGAACAAGATTTTGTCTTTTTGAAATTTTGAGGCCTCTGTGCGCAACACCCTTGGCACTGCACACAAATATCATGCATCAGCAGCTTGAAAACTTGAATTTGTTGGATTCCTCTTATTGTTAGCATTCTGCTCACAAAATTTCAGACCATTCGGAGCAGTTTTCACCCCCCAAAAGGTCGAAAAACATCTAAATTTTGATCATTGCCTCATTTTGAGGCAAGGTGCTGCGCACAGAGCAGTGTTGGGAAAATGGATTTTTGGACAGGAAAATGGAACTCATTCAGAAAACCAAAGGTATATCTAGAAATCCAACTTGAAAATATTTCCAACGAGCCATCACGGAGCAAAATCCGACATCGGGAAGTGGTCCAAAACATGTCCACAACAGAGCCTCTTTTCTACTAGAAGTGTTGCTGCGTACAGAGAAGTGTTGGGAGAATGGATTTTTGTATAGGAAAATGGCGCTCATTTAGGAAAAATAAAGCATTTCTAGAATGTAGACCCATCAGTCTTTCCAACGAGCCATGACAGAGCCAAATCTGGCATCGGGAAGGCGGCCAAAACTTACTCAAAAAAGATCCTATTTGTTGTTGAAGTGGCACTGCGCACAGAGACTATCTAGGTATGTTTTGGACCAAAAGTCAACAAAACACACCCATTTATTGAATAATTATATTTTTGAGCTTTTTAAGGCATAGCACTCTAGAATTAGGTGCAAATTGTTATTTTATCATTTATTTCTTAGGATATTATGTGCCTTGGGCCTTGCATGGTCTCTTGGCCATAAATGACATTGATGGTTGAATTTGACATTTTCCTACCATATTTAGGGTTTTATTCCTCCTTTTTTCCATAAATAGAGCATGAGGCTCTCATGTGTTTTGTTGGATTTTAATGAACTTGGAGAGAAATTCATGCTTTTTATGAGCTTGGAGAAGAAATTGGTTCTGTGAAGTTGATTAATAGCTTGCTTGGATTGATGATGGAGAAGCTTGTTTGCAGGATTCCTTAGATTGGTGAATGGTGATGTATTCTTAATTTGTTTATGTTTTCCTTATTTTATTTAGGTTTCACCCTCTTGGTTGCTATAAATAAGAAGAGTATAGGTTGAGACATGCTCTTTGAGGCACCTCAATCCTCCTATTTTTTATAGCTTTGATGTTTTCCTCTGTTTGGTCACCTTAAGGAATTCTTGATTTCTCCTTAGGTCCACCAAAAATTGTTTTTGTTTCATGTATGGTTATTATGCTAGTTTACAAGTGTGATTCACGGTATGCTCTTCTTACTTTAAGCTTTCAAAACTCTATCTTGAAACCTTTATTTCGAATATTGTTTGTTAGGTTAAGTCAAAGAGGTCTCATTTGATCTTACCCTTTTTCCATGCCTACCAAATTGTTTCAGAGTTCTCAATAACTTGATATATGATGTTTAGGAGTTCCCTCTTCATAGATTGAGTTATTTGTGTTATCTTATATGTTTTCCCAAATTCTGATGGTGAATTTATGAAAGTTAGAAGCTCTTATGATTTCTATGTTTCACAGGAATGTTTATCTTGGATATTTATCAGTTTTAGTATTGTTCATTGAGCTTACTGGTTTTCCCTACCTCATGAGTTGTAGATTTTAACTATATGTATTTAAGACCTCCTACTCTTTCCCAAATTTGATGTTCACTCCACCTCAGACATCACCTTAAGGATCCATTAACCTTGGTAAACTGGCCCTGCAACACACTCTGTTTCATCATTTAGACACCCATTACTTTCATTGACTCCATGGCCCAATGGCTTTGGCAGATTCTCACTCCACCTATTCCACTTGACCATATTACCCAACCAAAAAAATCAACAAACCCTACACTTAACAACTAGCCTAAAATCAAAACCCTAAAGCAAAAAGAACACATCCTTTGCACCCAATAGAGAGATCCCTCTCTGAGTCCAAGAAGGCTAGGTCCTAGGACTCCAAATACTGGTTCCATGTTACCCTATCATTTGGTCTTCCAATCTGCCAAATCACAGGATGCTAAAATTCTAGCGATAATGGTGGGACCTTTTGAGTATATAGTTGCCTGAATACCTCTTAAGACTCTTTATACCCTCAATTTAACTTAGAAAATCCAGTGAATCTGCCACCACATCACCACACTAACATTTTTGCGATCACGGTGGGACCTTCTGAGTAATTTTATGCTTAAATATTCCATAGGACTTCAAAAACCTTCCTTACATAGTATCTATTGATTTATCTCCACCTCATTTCCACTCTAACATTCTGGAAATCATGGTGGGACCTTTTGAGTTAGTGACATACTAAGTATTCCTTAGATCTCAGAAAACTCACAAACATCCTTAGATTGGTATTTAGTTGTTGACGGTGGATAAAAAGAACATCCTTATAATAGTAAACATCATCCACCTGGTGACTCCATTGGTCTTCAGTAGCCCTGTTGACCCCGCTAGTTCTTATAAACTCCCCCGGGAATGCATTAAGAAATCCCAATCATACTGATGGTGGAAAACGAAGTTGAAATCATTCAGTTGGAAACTCCACAACTCTCAATAGACCTAAAGACTCCACTAGTAGAGAACTGTAGATTGGTTGAAAAGATTCAGTGACCCTTTCTGATTTACAAACATGGATCCAAGGAAACGAAGGAGATGTGCTCCAATGAGTAGAGATTATATCCCTAGATTCCCACAAAAAATGCCTGAAACAAATTGGATAAAAAACCTACCTATATTTCAAGATGAAAAATTTGATGACCCATTGTTACATCTCAAAAAATTTCATATACACATATGGAGGTTAAAGGTTGAATGGCATGAGGATTG
The DNA here is from genome assembly GCA_034641835.2 of Pinus albicaulis. NCBI lineage: Eukaryota > Viridiplantae > Streptophyta > Pinopsida > Pinales > Pinaceae > Pinus > Pinus albicaulis. The sequence continues at coordinate 522,775,002 of CM076570.1, forward strand.
CCTCATGAAAATGTTTATGGCAACATTAGAAGGGAAGGCAAGAAATTGGTATGAATGGCTAAAATATGGTAGCTTGTTTTCCTTGAAAGATTTCCACAAGGTGTTTTATGAAAATTATAAAGAATATTGTACATCTTTATCATTAGCTGAAAATTGTTGTGATCAATCTGAAGATTTCATACAACACCTTGTAAACATTGATGACTATTTATGGAATTGGCATCCTAAATATTTATTAGAAGAACTCCATGCATTTCATTCTCAAGATAACTATCATGACAACCTAGAGGAGTTAGAACCCAATCAAAAAATAGAAGGAAATCCACAGAATCTCTCTGAAGGCACAAGTAATTATTCACCATATCTTCTAGGTGAGGCTCAAGAAAACATTCAGCCTTCATAAGAGAAGGATAATTGTTGTACTTCTATCCAAAGAAAGAGAAAAATTCCTCCTCTTTTGACTGAAGAATAAATAAATGAGATGCTAAACATTCAGCCATCCTCTAATCCTTCCTGTGAACACAACATTTTTGTTCATTCTCCTACTAATAATGTCTACCATAAGTCAGAAAGTGAACTTATAGGTTAATTCAAAGAAGAAAAAACAGGTAATCCAATATGTTTGATTGATGAAACTATTTATGTTTATGATTCTCAAAATTTTGATCAGTCTGATGATGATGATGTTCTCCAAACAAAAGATAACCTTATAGAGGCATCAACATTTGATCTGTGGGATGAAGTTCACTATCATCAGATTGAAAGAAGTAATCAGCCAAGATAGGTCACCTATGACACTGATGAAGAAAGCCTTGAAATTTTATAAGTAAGTGAATATTCTCTAAATATTTTGTCTGCTTCACTTTAGTCCATCAGAAATAACCTTCACATATTTGGAAATCAATAGTCTTTCAACTTTGATATTGAGATTAAGGAGGATGATGAACTTCTTGAGAAAATTGTAAATAATAAGCCTTCTCTAGAAATGGTTGAATAGATCATTTGGAACATGTAATCCTCCTTAACTCTAGATTTTCAGCCACCAAGTTCCTTTGAATTACAAATTACAGATGAAGGCATGGAAATTATTGATCACAAGAAAGTTGCTCCACTTCTTTCTCAAGAATATTTGTTGCTAAGGAGTGCTCCTACTGATCAACATGGTGGTTTTTGCACAAAGTTCAGGTCACTCTTTCAAAGCACATTAGGTTTGTTAGAGGATAAAATTGCCATATATGATGAATCTACCAGTTCAGATGATCATGAGGAAGAGGTGAAGTTTCTTTCCCAAAAGAGTCCCAAGCATAGCCAAGTGGCAGGAGTAGTTTTGAATGAAGCTTATGTCTAAAATCCTATAGATCAGGTATTATTCCAAGATCCATTTTCTGTTTTCCTTGAGAAGTCTAAAGGAGGAGTGTTTTTTGCCAAGAACAATTTGTTGCAAAATGTGAGAAAATCTTTAAGCATCACTTTCTGAAAACAAGTAAAGTGGAAGTGGCCTTTTAATTTTGTTAGCACCCTCAAAGAGTTGAACCAAGATCCCTCATGCAATCATCTGCTTGATTGGTTGTATTGCAAAAGGGAGTTCATCAAAATAATGTATATCATGTATAGGTTATATTAGGATAGGTAGGTATGAAAAATAAACTCAGCCTTGTGAGCATCCTTTTAGTTCTAGATTGTTTGGAAAAAATGAAAAACAAAAAAACAAAGAAAGGTAGAAAAAGAGGGCAAATTTAAATAAGAGGTATAACCCCATACCCAAACAATAGTACTACTGAAATTGAGCAACCTTACATGCCACTACTGGTTCAAAAATAAGGTCTTGTTTTAGTCATCTAGCCTAATAATGGTTGAACATGTTTAAATTTATGTTGATAAGTTAGTAAAAGAGAGCTTGTCAAAACATTCAAACTTGACTTGTCAAGAAAGATAGATTAGGGATGAAAGATGTTGGTTCCACATGCTCAAATCCGAACCAAAGAGGAAAATAGGGATTCTTAACAAATGATATATTACTTCCCTTATGTTTCCTAATTTTTGTTTGTACGGAAATACAATTTGTGTGCAGCTTGTCCTTATGCCACAAACTCATGGTAAGTCAGATTGTTTAATCCTGATTTGAACCATCCTTTCAATTTCATGTTTATATCTTAGTGAATGAAATCCTTTCAAATAGCTTAACCTTGATAGTTGAGTAGTCTAGGTAGAGACTAAAAGGGTTCACTAGCATAATATGAACCTTTGGGAGTAATAAGGGTACTATTAGATAGTTTGTTTTCGCTTTCAAAAAGAAAAAAATGTGAAAGGGTTTGCCATCTCAAGTGCACCCAAGGAAGAAAAAATGTCAAGCAAGTAGGTTGGGTAGGTGGAGATGAAGCTGATCTAATCATATTTTTCAAATTTATTAAGATCATACCTTCACAGCAAGTATCGTCACGTGAAAAGAGGTAAAAATATGCCCAATGAATGAGGCATTGGTCTCCATAAAGCCATATATATAAAAGTTTTGGACACATTTTGAAAAGGAGCTTCCCTCCCCAAGTAGAGCCACTGATATTCATTCATAATTTTCACTATCTGAAGATGACTAAGTACTGGTTCTATATTTCTAGAAACAAAGTTCATGAACATTCTGAGTTCTAGAAATCTCACTACCTTCATTATCCTTAAGATAATTTTTTCACTATTTAATCATCCCATCATGTCAAGATCAGATCACCCATCCCAGGATACCCATCATGGGCTCATGTCACTGAATTTTTCTTTGTTGTGTCAGCTTTAGCCTTAGCCCTCTATTTTGTTTTTCCTAACTCATCCACTGTCCATCTAGGGATTTTAAGGGCAATTTTTCTTGGTTCCATGACCTCCATGGTTAAACATCAAAAAGGCATGTATATTGATGCTCTTACACCTCCTCCTATCCTTAATATACCTTCATAAACACTTCCCATCACTCTTATCCCTCATATTCATCATTTTTCTATGAAACCTAGTCTATTGCCACAATTGGAAACTTCTTAAGACTAGGCCTGTGTTTCTCCCTTTTGGACCCCTTCCCCTCACTCAATCCTTAAAAATAAACTTTCCCCTACTCCCTAACATCTATCCCTATCCCCCAAAATTTCGCCAAGAATTTAGACAGCCCTTAACCCCTTCATTCCCCTCACTCTACAAGCAGTCCTAAATCCCCTACACCAAACCCTAATTTCCTCTTCCAACTAAGCTAGGGTTTGATATGGAAAAGAGACATAAGATAAGAATATCCATATGGTAGGTCATATCAGCAATAATGAAGCCATACCAACTCATAACAATCCTACCTCCATCATTTTCCAAGAATTCATTCCAAGGGCCTAGTCATTTTCCACACCTAGGGAGAGTTTTGATTAAAAATATGTTTCTGACCAAACATATATGAATTTGGAAATAGTGAGAGAGTTTTTTGTCCATAATATGGATAATAATAAACACCTCCTTTATGTTTTACATAGGTATCGTGGCTTTGGAGAAATGTCAAAAATATAGGTGTCGCTACAGAATTTCTACACTATTGGAGTGACCTTGGTCAAATTAGCTTTTCTCACAGCTATATTGTCCAAATGACTTGATTGATGAGTGAAATGAAAACTAGACTTGAATCACTTTCCAATGAGCTATTAAGAGCTCAATTTGGAATTGAGGAAGACATACAAAAGTGGCTGGAACCAACACTCTGAATTTCTACACCATCATTCAACACTTTTTGACCAGTGTTGGGAGAATCCATTTTTGGACAGGTAAATGGACACCAAATGGAGAAAAAAAAAGCAGTCTTGGAAAATAGATTCAACACTGTTTCGAAAGTGCTATCACAGAGCTCATTCTGACACTGGTAAGGCCTCCAAATTCCCTTTGAAAATTGGCATTGTGCACAAATGGAGTGGCACTACGCACAGAGGAAATTTGGCCAGGGTTGCCAAAAAGTGGCCAAAATTCAGTTTGTTTTCTCCTCAAAGTTTGCCCCAAGCTCTTGCACAAGTTAAAAAGGTTGGTGGTCACCTTTTTTCCCCTCCAAGTGATATTTTTGCATCTATAATCAAAGGAGAGTAACCGCAACCTAAATTGGCTAAAAATCCTAATCTTCATGGAAAACCATCATTTAACCTTCTAGGGAAAAATTTACTAGTTGGAGAGTGGTGATTAGTATAAAAACACATAGTACAAGCTAGGCATCCTTCAAGCTCTGTAATAACTGCTTGAATTCTTCCATTTTTTCTCCATTTGTTAAAGCTTGCCGTCACCATCACCCATTTTTCCTCCCTAGACCTAAAGCTCTCACAAGCTAAGAACCAATTTGCTCAAGGACACAATTAGTCACTATGTCTAGAGAAGATTTTGCCTTCCACCTTGTTGGGCCAGAATTGTAATCTACGGATAAATTACGCTTCCCTAGGCAAGTGTTATCCTAGAGAAACAGGTGAAAGGCTATACTACAGTTTCTACTAACTTAGAACAGATACACAGAGAGGATTGGGGGCTTACTTGTTTCAATCGCTTCCAAATTGCTTTTTTCTGTCGCTTCCACTACAGCTTCAAATTCAAGCATTTTTGTTGGCTGAATGCTTCCTGTAAGAAATAAAATTGAAACAGCAGAAGATGCAATAATATAGATATCTATTCAAGATAGTTAGCTAAATCAGTTAAGCATAAACTACATTCATCAACCAAGATCTTGCAATATGGAAAATCAAAGTAAACATAGATGAATGTAGGGAAAAACAAGAAGTAATATTTATTAATGATAGAAGGAGAGGTTACAACCTAGTGACGGATTTGAAGTGACCTTCCAGCAGAGTTCCCAAGTCTCATCACACCATAAATCTCTCTAGTAGTAGCTCCACAAATCAACCTCGCAATTGAAAATTCTCCAGCATTTCTCTACTCAAATTCTTCCTCCTCAAACACTTAGATCTGTGTTCAATTTATAGATGAACTGTAGGTTTTTTTGCAATCACTAGCATTCCAAAAATAGGAAATATGTGTTTCCATTCATGTAGATGTCAAATGGACACTTGGATCCGAAGCTTGACACATGTGAACCCTTCTAGAAGACACTGGCCAAGTGGAGATTTCAGAAAAATGAGAATTTTGCTCCGAATGTGACCAACGCACCTTTGAATGTCAGGAATTTCTCTGTAGATCAGCCTTCAATGGGGCTACCTGCATATGCAACACACTTAGGCCCTTTAGAGCATGCGTTGGTGAGCTCTCATATGTTAAATAATAAGCTTCAAACCATGGAGACCCTTGCTTGATGAAAGTATTGTTTGATTTATGTTGTTTCCTGTCTTAGGGAATGTAGCAACTGAGATGATAGGGAATTATATACCCTTGATCATCGGTCCTGGAGTTGATGCCCAGGTAACCAGGACATTAGGAATGATGCCCAAATTGACCTATAACAATTGCCCCCTAAAGCATGAGATCCAAATAATAAGAACATTTGACTGAGATGATTTACACTATGATGAGCCTGGAAACAAAGAGAAATGGTCACCTACATCAATATTATAATACATTAAATCATGATATATCCTCTATCAATCATAATTGCTGAGGGTAGGCATTCCCATAGTCAGCACATAAAATAATCTAATAACATGTACATAATTCAAAAAGTCGTCTACATTGGAATGTTGCCCAGATGTAGACATGCCTATAGATATAGGCCCATGTTTGGATGAAAATCTGTATGTAAGGTCACTATATAAATGATGTGTACAACAACCCTAAAATCGGATCCCAGATGGTTGAAACTAGATTCGGGTTCTTCTTATCTCTTTCACTCGATCATTCATGTACAAGTCTAGCCATGTGAATATATGATTTGTCGCCGAACATGAAAAGACATCGCTTGATTACTAGCAAATAATGTGACTTGTTAAAAAACTCGAGAGAACCAACATTAATGTCAATGGCCCTCAAGGTACTGTAGTACATTTCGTAAGGCGTGAATAGATAATTTTATGTCCTACGCCAAAAAAAATCTTTCAGTAAAAAGTCCAGAAGCGAGGATCTTGTCGATGCTATAACAAGCCTCATAGTACTGGAATCTGATGTTTCTAAGTGAACTTCCTAGATATTGATTTATTGTCGACAGGAAGTCACCTTATTGCAAAACCGGAGTTATTGATTTCGGAGACAAGGGTATGACTTGATATAGCAATTTTCAGGGATGATGGTCATGAAAATGAAGGTTTATGAGTATTGTAGATGGATGAGTTCTTAATCATTGGATGACTTCTCTTTAACATATCAACGACAGTATGATGAGTTGGTATCATTGACCCAAAACCGAAGTGAAGGTATGAAGAACCATAGGTGTGAATGAACCGTCAAGATGATTACCTAACCCAAACAATCACGGACATGGAGTGAAATAAGTTTCATGTTCAAGAGTGACTTTCTATCAAAACGAAAATTTACTTGCTTTTCCCAAATTTTCCTCGGTCATTTGTCGACCAATACCTCTTTATTTTTTAACAAGCTTGAGGAGGATAACATTTTCTTGATCTATAATTCAACCCTTCGAGCAAATAAAGTATCTCTATTTAATAATTTAACGAGTCTAGTGATGAATGAAACTCAATTCTTGCCATGATTGACAAGCCCATCGCTATTTTATGTTTTAACGAGCTTAACGACAGTGATAGACCGGTCCCTTTTCATATTTAGAGAGTCTGAAAAAGATGACGAAAGAGAACTCCAAAAGTACTTTTTCGTAAATTTGTCTCCTAGATCCAAAAAAGTGTAAAATAATATCTGAAAGAACCTCTTTGGTTAGGTTTAACCAAGGTATTCATTTTTCGTAAATAATCCATCTTAGTCCCGAAAAGGATTAAACTTATACTGAGTAGATATCAATTCATTTACTTTAACGAGCTCTAAATGACAAGTGCTTGTCAATATTTTCACATTATCGGAGTCTGAAAAGAGCTGAAAGAAGACTCCAGGGGTTCCTTTTTCGCTGTTATTGAAGCTCGAAAAAGAGACAAAATTTCACTTCAAATATTTTTTCGTTTTTATCAAAGCTCGAAAAATAAGGAGAAAAAGCATGCTTTGTGGTCAAGTCTTTCTTTGAAATAAATCTGCATGAATAGCCTGTTCGTCAGTTGTATTTCCTATTCAGAACAACATCAAATGGATTAAAAATACCTATTTCATGATAAAAACATAATAAAACCATATTCATAGCAATAAATTAAACTTGCAAGTAATTAAATGACTATGAAAAGCAGTTTCACTATTCATTTTTACCATTCCATAGTTACCATTTGTATTTTGGAGCTCTGAACCTGATTTTGCGCCCGAAATTTAGTCGTTGATTGCAATCATTTCTATGGACGTATTTAATCGTCGTTTCATCTAGGTTAGTAGCATGAACCTCCTCTTTCTTTCAGTATTCATTTCATTACCATTCCTTGCAGTTTTTAAGGGTTTTGAGGCCCCTAGGGTAAATTCTGCCCAAATTGAGGGCAACGCACCCCTGAATGTCAAAACCTACATTGCATAGAATATGGAGTGAAGTGTACCTGCATGTGAAACACACTATCTTAGCCTAGGGAGTGCGTTGGGCATATTTGAAGTTTTTGGTTTTCATGATGTGTCCAAAATTTTCCTAGTTTTTTGCAATGAATGTTATCTAATGGATCTTCTGGTTGATTTTCAGGTTTCCATTCGATTATAATGATGATTACATGGAGAGAAATATAACATGAAGAACAATATATGATTTCCTTGAATGATTCGGGTACTGTAAGAGCTTTAAGAGATTGCGAGCTACTTAAGTACTTCAAATTGTTGAGAATGAGGCAACAAATAGAACTTCTAGAATTCCTTGTTCGAGCATGGGATCTGGCGATAAAGGCATTTCACATAAAAAAATCAAATGCTGTCCATAACATTTGAGGATGTGTATTTGCTCACAGGTTTGTCGAGGAGAGGTTTTCCCATTTCACTCACAGGATCTATCGTTGGAGGAGAAACAATGAGGGATTATGTTATGCAGTATTGCTATCCAGGGTCAGAACCTAGAAAATATGGAGAAATAAACATACATGATGTCAATGATTTTCCTTTGAGGACCATCTATTCACAATCACTAAACTAGCTGGCACCATTACACTTCATGTAGCGAACAGATCATATATGCGTTATGCGCTAGAGTGCTTAGAGCCAACAATATTCAACTGGTCTGAAGCTGTTCTATCTCAAATAAAGGAACAACTGAATAAAGAAAAGGGAGGAAGGAAGAAAAATTTCAGTTATGGTTCCATCCTTATCTCCTTCGCTTTGGAACGGATTCCACTGATGCAGCCACAACATGTAACATTGGATATATCTAGTCCTAGAGATCCTCGAATGCATAGATGGGTAGAACTAATGGGTCGGAATTCAGGCCAATCGACCATTGTGTTCTCGATTGCCTTCTTTGCCTAGTTTCGGTGATATATTTTCGCCATCAATGAGTATTCATACGCAGGCATTGACTTCCAAGGAGATTTAGATCTAGTTTTACCAGAAGGCACTTAGTGGAGTGCAATAGGTAAGAATGATTTGACCATGTTTTTTGAATTTTATAAGGTTTATAAAAATGTTTTTGTGTTTTGATTTCTTTCCAAGACTAAACTAAATTTTTTGATGTAATGTAGATATCAGTCATGTTCAACCAGTACAGGAACCAAAGCACGATGCAGATGCGCTAGCAGAGAGGGTTGTTGGGAGAGTAGTCCTTCAAGATCTTGATATGGTTGAGACTCTTGCTGAGCTCCAACAACACATAGAGGGGTTGACCTTCAGGATTCCAGATTGCTGGATCTAAGAACTTCCCATGCGACTGCAGTGACACACAATTGGGGTTCGTAACCATTGGATGTGGTTGGTCCATAGGATTGCTAGATCTATAACGTCTTATCATGAGCACCACTACTTTACTTGTGATTTTTGCATACATTTTGAGGTCAGATGACCAACATGTCTTTGGCATAAATTCTTTAAAAAACCTATAAATATCTATCTATATTTTTTCAGAGTTTTTCCTATGTTTAATGCACAATCCTATTCAATGATGTGAATGTTTTCTTTACCTATATCGCAAATGTCTGTCTAAAACTTGATTAGATAATGACTGAGTTAAAGTGTTCAAATTTCTGGAAATGTGTTGATATTGAATGAAATCAAAATGTCTCTCCAAAAGTTGAACTCTTAGGAACAATCTAAGATGTGTCGGATTTATAACAATATAAATACTAGTAAGTTGTAGTACCACAAGTTGTGAGTCTAACCTTATGACTATGTCGTTAATACCAAATTAAATGGCATCAGAGAGAAGTTCAATCAATGTGCTATATTCAATGATATTATTCATCGATCTACCGATACAAATCCCTTGAAAACTCACTAACTCGCTGTTCAGAGTGAAAATGGCCCATGCTGCAGAGGATAGATTCTATGTACTACGACTAGCACCATCAACATATCCAAAAAATGGTTCTGAAAATTCAATCATCTGCAATGAAATGTAAAGTGGATTACTAACGTCAAGAAATGTCTAAAAAAAAAATTAAGATAGTGAATGCAAATCAAAAACATATAAACAATATAATACAAAAAATTACTACGTTCATGATTAAGCATAGTAACATTTCAAATACATCCCATTTCTAGGCTGTGCAAATGGAATCCGATCATAATCCACTAACTCGTAGGCACCCTTAGCAAGAACTCTTTTGACAATATAGGGGCCATGCCATAATGGCTCGAATTTCCCTGTACCTATTACATCAGCTTCTTGGTCATAAAGAAGGACCAAGTCGCCCTTTAAGAAGATGCGAGGTTGGATATTTTTGTCGTATTGCACCTTTATACGTCTCTTATGTGCTTCGTTGGCCAATTTGGATTTATGACGCATTTCATCTAGATGAATGAGGTTAGGGAGACACATTTCTTCTTCTAAGGTGTCAGGTAACAAGTCTATCATGAGTTTTAACAATGATATTTCACATCGGATTGGTAAGATAGCTTCCAGACCAAAAACCAATTGAAAAGGAGTGAATCCGGTCGCGTTTCTCACCAAGGTTAGATACGCACACAAGGTGGAGTACAGGATCAAGTGCTAGTTCCTTTTACGGACTCTTATCATTCGTTGAAGCATTTGTTTAAGAATTTTGTTAATAGCCTCAACTTGTCCATTTGATTGTGGATAATAAGGAGTATAATTATCATGTGATAATCCTAACTTGGCTGTCAATTCAGACATCATATGGTTGCGAAAATTCTTCCCATTATCCGTAACTATAGCATATGGGACCCCAAACTGTGAAATAACGTGATTGAAGAAAAACAATGTAGTTGTTTGTCCTGTGTTGTTGAATGTAGGCATCTCTTCGGCCCATTTGGTAAAATAGTCGACTGTGACAATAATATAACCATGCCCCTTGGACGAAGGAGGGATACAGGTCATGAAATCGATACCCCATTTCATAAATGGTTCAACAGAGACAATGGGATGCATTGGAAATGGTGGTTTGCGGATTTTACGGTCATAAATATATCATGCATGACAACTTCTGACTGCGAGGATATAATATCAAAAAACAGTAGGCCAAAATTAACCAGTGCGGAGTAGCATAACCCGATATATTTCCACCACAAACCCCAACATGGAAATCATTTAACACTTTTTCGGCCTGCTCATGAGTGAGGCACCTCCTTCAAACGGTATCGACACCACGACAATAAATTGTATCACCGATGATCAGATAATCTTTGGCTTCGTATTGAATACGTCATTGATCAGAGCGAGAGGTATTAGGTCAAAATTTTTTGGTTTGGAGATAAATGATGAAATCTCCAGACCAGGGATTAGATGATCCGATCAGAAACAGAGACTCATCTAGAATAGATGGTTCCAATGTAGTTGCATTACTATCAGAGGGAAGGTCATAGAGAAGCTCAGCAAAAACTAAAGACTTCTTCGACTTGGATTTGATGAATTCCAAATCAAATTCCAGCAAAATGACAATCCATTTTGAATATTCCCCCCCCAGCAATTGACGTGATAAGATGTAAGTCAAGGGGTTGCAATCTGAAACTATTGTTGTTTTCGGAGCAGGATATAACGGTGAAATATTTGGACAGCTTCAACAGCTGCCAAGGAAAGCTTTTCTACATATGAGTACTTAACTTACGTATCATTAATATTACGACTCAAATAATAGATCGTATGTTCAATTCCATCTTCTACTTGGACCAAAACCATAGCAATGGTCATTTCATCCGCAACGATATATAGGAAATAATCATTGTTAGTATGAATCTTTTGTCGAAGTGTATGAAAAAAAACCACTTTAGCTACGCATAAATTATAGCCCTAACATCAAATATGGCTGCCAATATCTTCAGATCTGTAGTTAGTTGATCAAGACAAATGCTGCAAAAATCCAGATCTATGCATAAAGAGACATTAAGCAGTAAAAGTAAGGTTTTGCTCCATACATCCAATAGAAAAGACAAGAACAATATTTTTGAAAGAATTTTTGTATTAAGGGCACCTGGGAGGAAAACAAGAAGGTGTTTCCAATTCTCCTCAATGGGATGGGTTCTTGGAAGTCCTCAGCACTTCAGATCTAGCATTTCTCTCTCCTGTTGGTGTAGAAAACCTAGACAAAGATAGAACTCAAAGGGAGCTCACACAGCAAATAATGGAAAATTTGACAATGATAATGGATCAAAGTCAGACCAAGAGTATAGATCCAGAGTGATCTAATAGGCAACAAAAGGTGAAGAATGATAGGAAAAACCCTCCTATTTATAACAAAATATTGGGTCATTCTAGATCTTGGTGCATGAGTAAAATAACATTAACCAAATCTAGATCCACCTTTTATGGAATATTTTATTATATTTGTTGGAGGGAAAAAGTATTTGAATTGGGTCAAATCCCTTTATTTGTAAATAATAAATAAATAAATGATTTATTTATCATTTTAAGGAAGTGGTTGAAAGATAATCAAATAAATAATGATTTATTTAATTATTTATGGGTGATTTAGTCATATTTAACAAGGCATATTATTTAAATAAGATTTAAATAACTATTCCTAGAAAATAATAAGATAAATAAAGATTTATCTAATTAATTTCTTTGTTTTGAGTTAAACATGACCAGGAATAATAATAAAATTATTGTTTAATTAATTATTCCTTGAGGAAAATCAAATAAATATACGTTTGTTTAATATTTCCTTTTGGGGTTTCCTGTTTAGACCATAAACAACCTAATAAATGTGTTTTATTAAGTTATTTTACATAGTGAAAGCAATTTTACTTAGGCTAAAATTGGTCTTACATGGTGTACTTGGGTCCATCTAATGATAGTAGGTTAGATGACCAAAAAATGGTGTAACAGATTGCCCCCCAGCGTGCGAGTGTTAGGAGAAAATTGTATGACCGAAGTACGTTGTAAGAACTCAATCACCAGACATCAAAAGGGAAGTCGGAGAGAGAGATGTAAGGTAGACTAATGTGCTGAAGAACTAGACCCTGAGGAGACGAGACTTACAGGTGCAACAAGTCTCTTTTTATGAGAGGGTACCTGTGCTAAAGGCGGCGGGGAGGCATACCTATGCCCGCCGAGACAAAGTACAAAAGAATAGTGTGTCCAGTAAACAAGGGACTGTTAGGTCTCTGTAACAAGCAAGATTGGCAAAGTCCGATCACAGAGTTAACATCATTTCAACCAACTTTGGGATTCTAGGATCTAGCCCTCCTGAATCCGGAGAGGGATCTCTCCAATATGTACAAATATGGATATTGTCTTTGAAGTTTAGGGTGATGATATTAGGCTAGTTATGAAGGACAAGGGTTTTGTTTGGTTTTCTCGGATGGTTGAACATAATTGCTGTCTGAGACGGAAAGATCTATATGCAAATAGGTTCAAAGGTGAGAAGTTGCAAGTGAACAGAATAAGCTTTGATTCTAAAGAAAGATGATGGCAAGTTTTCAATCCATTGGGCTATGGAGTCATAAGAGAATTTAATTGAAACAACCAGGTTCAAGAGTAATCTATGGGGCAAGTCATCTAGGCCTAAGGATCTCTTTGAAGTTTGATTTATGGAATGGGGTGATACAAAAAGAAAGGGAATTTAACGGATGCAGAACAAAGAGCAGTCCAGGATCTGGTAAGTACTTTGAAACTAGCCAGCCTTTGACCAGGCACTTAAGAAAAACATAGAAGCAAACTAGGATCTGGTAAGTACTTTGAAACTAGCCAGCCTTTGATACACTTCTGATAGAGAACAAATTAAAACAAAGGGAAACTTGAATGCAACCTTTGGAGCAGAAACTAGCGGGCAGGGCTCACCTTTCTCCTCATCTTAGTTCTTCTTTACTTAGTTACTTCCAAGACAATCACCAAGATAACACAGAATGGCCCAAGATCTGATAAGTGCTTTGAAACTAGTCAGCTTTTGACACATCCTAAGGGAAACAGACAAATAGTTGAGCAAACAAGAAAGGGACTCAGGGCTAACCTTTGATTTCAATTCATTCCTTACACAACATATATGAAAGTAACATTTAAAAACAACATTCAGCAGTGACGAAAAGATGAGGGAACGCCAGCATCTCTGTACTTAAACTGAATTAAATCATTTCTAAATAACACAATAAGAAGAAAACATTGGGATAAAGATTTTTCAGCCAGAGAAGGTCACTGGTGTACAGCAAACTCTAACACTGTTTAAACTGTTCTTTATAGTGGAAAATGAAACAAATTGAAAACAGAAATAAAATGACAAGTTACAGTGAGAATAACATCACCATCAGCATAGACCGGGATCCCATAAATCAGCTTGTATTGATTGCTTCAAACCGGTTACAATCTTCAAATCCAATGTTTTAATTCACCTCTCTTCACAACCTAATCTATCTGTTACAAGCAGAGCTCCAAGGGCCCATGAAACCACTATTTACAGTCAAGATTTTTCCACTCAGAAACAGCTACAGCGCTTCAGCAATTACATTGACAACCAACTAATCCAACCCCTCACTCATCTTCTTCTGGAGTATTTATAGAAGGATGAGGAGGTGAGATCTGATAAAAAGATCTCAAACATAATTAATGCAGATTTGATGTCTTCCTGACCCCATGAGGTTCGATGAAGAAATTCTACAGGTGTTACATTGCATTAATGCGTTTATACTTAAGAAGTAAGCTCGAAGAGAGCTTTTGTTGACCTTTGAGGCTCCGCATACTATTAGGGCTATTCTGCAAATATTCTGGAATAAAATCTGGTGCAGAAATAACTTCTTGGTTGTTCCGAGGCATAGTATCTGATCTTGTTCAATAAATTCGGCCTCTGACTGATCGTTCTGAGGCAATAGATGGCACTGTGGTGGTTGAGGAATCAATTCGCCTCAAAGTATGGCGGTGGAGGCGGTCTGTCTGATGAACACTTTTAGGTTTTTCTTTAATCCGTGTTCTGAGCCGGGGATTATGCTTTTGATAACCGTCTTAGCCGTAATCCCCGCCAATTTGTTCATAAAACTTTTGCTCTGGTTCATTCTGTCTTCAATCCGATACTCTTTCTCTGCTCTGATATTGACCGCATTCTTCAAGCTTTACAGGGACGTGCGGCAACCAAAGCTCATGAAACTTTGTTGATATCATTGTTCTTCTCCGTATGGTCGATTCCCTGGATTAATCGGAAGGACCGGAGTCGTCACCCCCATCCTTCAGATCTTTATAGAACACGAAGAAAAACCTTAAAAACCTGCAAAAAACAAGAAAAATGAGGAAATCCTGCGTTATATGGATAGACTGCATCGGAGGGCGTGCGGGAAAAAGGAGCGATCAGAGCCGTTGATCGTATGGCGATCAACGGTTAGGAGCAATTTGAACAGTCAATGGGGGAAAAGGCGAACTGTACCATGGAATCGGGAGAGTGAACGAGAGCCGTCGATCTATGGAGATCGACGGTGGAGATCGTCTTTCAAATTTGTCGGGGAAGATTTAACGGGCGGGCGAATTCGTTAAAGGGTGAGCGGTGTTGTAACTCCTAGAGACAGTCTAGAGTTGTTATAGACCAGTGCCTAGGACATCTTATGAGGTGTAAAGAGTGAGGTATTTGAAACAGCGTTTAATTCTTTAACATGACAGAGCTCTTACACTACTTCCTTTGAAACAGAGAATAAACTAGAGTGGAACCAAGACTTCGGACAGTTTGAAGTATTAAGAGTAATACTGAACAAATGCAATGCTACATCCAGATACTACTGCATCAGACAATTTTAAGATAGGTCACCATAAACAGGGCCAGATTCACGATATATGGTAGAGAAGGTATATATAAAAACGATTATGGAGATGTATAGCAAGAAGGAGATATCGACTGTCAAATAGACCATACTAAGAAGAACTTCATGGCATAAGATGGGCTTAAATAGCTAAGAATCCATACATACCAAGAACTCTCGTCAATAGCATTTGAATACAGCCGATATAGTAGAAGTACGTGTGAAATGCAGATGGAACAATATATTACTCCTGAGCCATTTAAAGTACCAAGCCGCTACTGACATAAGTATCAACAAGATAAATTCATATCAAAAGATGAGGGGCACTCGCATTCCAGGACGTAATACTAGAGACATGAACGTAAATGAATTGAACATTACTTTGCAAAGAGCAATAGAGAAACACACACTACCATAAGACCATGTCCATAATCCTTATTAAAGTGAAGCTTCTTATTATTGAGACCCAACGGGCTCTTCCGGGCAGTATCTGAGTTTTCACAAAACATACACACAGGAAATCCTTACACCATCAATTTTTCTGAAGAATTGGAACCTTGTTTTCTTCTTTTTCCTGCCTTTTATAGGATTCCTTCTGCCTTTCAGCGAGAAGATATTTTCTGAAAATATCTCTCTCGCGTGAACAAAAATTGTTAACAGTCATTGTCAAAACCACAAAATTACATGATGGGGAAAACAGCCCTTCCGTCATGCGTAACAGGCCCCGGGCCAAACTTAAAACAAAAATGTAGCCAATGTCTGATGTAAAAGTAAAAATGCAAGAGTGGGGGGAAAACCACCCACTCGGAAATTTAAACAAAACATAACTGAATGAAAGTAAAAGGCCGTTTTAGGCCATGTCATGAGTAAACATGAGGTGTCATGAGTGCTGCTGGGTTGAGGCTGTAGTAGACGCTGGAGGAGGCACGTCGGTGGAGAGACTAGCATGCTGAGTCAGGAACTGTGTCAACCTCTGCTGGCTATCTGGATTCGGTTTTGGCATCTCTGAGAGTCTCTCCACCCTGGTAAATGCTTCGCCGAGGGTGTGAATGTCTACATTTGTTGGGAGCCGATACTTGATCATATGGAGGAGACTAAACTCCTTCTTGAGGATCGTGACGATGGTAGTGGCCTTGAGCTGAGTTGCTTTGCCCATTTGAAGATCTGACCGATCCCTTTCTGTTTCTAGGAGTGCTGTGTATGGATCGGGGTGCATGAGTACGGCAGGGGCATTGGGTTCCCAACATGAAGGGAGGCCGGCTGTGCTGATTTCGTTCCACACCTTGTCGAACTGCTCCACAATGTCTGCTACCTGTTGGAGAACCTTCGAAGCTGCCAATCGAGCCTCCTCTTTCTCTATAATTTTCTGACATTCGTTGATTTCCATAAACCGACTAGGAATGCCATGTTTTCCCACGTCATTTGCCCTTAGTGTATAGAGAAAAGATATGTAATTTCCGGCATGTCGAGCTCTATTTGGCAGATTATCCCCCGCCTCCTGCAACCTTCTATTTAGATAGGGAAGGGTAGACTTGAGTTCTCCTATCATCGTCAGGAACTCCCACTGCTCAGTCACAGCCACGATTATATCCGACCAGATCAGGCTTCTGGCCTCGAGCAGGGTGAGATTTCCCTTCGCTCTACTCTTCCACTCAGCAATGGTCTGTTGTTGCTCAGTCATGGTCTTTTTTCCTTCCTCAACTTCTCTTTGTAGCCCATCAATTGTTCTGACCTTTTCAGCCAGGGCGCCCTCCAACTCTACCACCTTTTGCTTGGCTGTCGTTGTTTGCTTCTCCAACACTTCTATCTCAGCCATAGCTGTGGATAGTTGTGCTGTTGCTGAACCAGTCCCACTTGATGTTTCGGCTGCATGGCAACTGTGCGTGTCCCACCGGGTCTGCAGCTCAGTAGCTCTGCTCTCAAGCTCTTCAATATTTTTAGCCAGTTTTTCCTTCTCCTCTCTTTCTCTGGAAAGTCTAGCAATCAGCTCGTTTTTCTCCTCCTCCACATGCACCAGTTCATCGGTCTGTACCGGATGTGAAGCTGGTATGCCAGCCCGTTTCTTAGCCGCTGTAATGTCCTTTTGCAATTTGGCTATTACTGCAGCTTGCATTCCCTTCCCTCCTTCGTCTGAATTTTTAATCTGCTCTTTAAGAACGCGCACCTGATGTGCGTTGGCACGACAAGCACTCTGTTCTACTGAAAAAGAGTCCCTCAGGTTTTCGTATTTCTGCTCTGTCTTCCTTAGGGCAAGGGTGATCTGTGAAAGCTTATCTTTCATCATGTCGCAGATTGTTTGGAACAGGTCATTCAGGTCCTGTACCGGAACCTTCTTCATATCGACAACCAATTCAAGCACCTTATAACTTGGAACATCTGAATTCGGGTCCAGGATAGCCTCGGTCATAGACAGTACCAGGTCTTCGGTGTCTGCATTGACCGAAGCAGAGAGTCTGGTGTGATATTTCTCAACGAAACCTCCTAATTCAGCCCTGTATTTGTCTCGGACAACTTTATTTGTCAGCTCCCTTTCTTTTGTCTTGGAAGGAGGAGGCTCGACGATGGCCTGAGTGACTTCAGTGTAGTCAGAGGAGGCAACGCTGTCTCTTAGAACCACTATTCCTGCCTTGCCTTTATCGAATTGACCAAATTTCGTAAAGGGCTCCAAAATTATCCCTTCCCCGATGACCTCAGCTTCACTAGTGGCCACCTTCTGCCTCTTGGGTGGTGGTGCTCCGGAAGTACCAGCTTCTTGCTCATTGCCCCCTTTATTCACTTCTTCTTCTCCTCCTGTAGCAGACGAGTCCGTCTCCATCTGCGAAAACATAGGCCAGACTTCAAGATTAGCCCTCCACTCCAGAAATGGCCTGGACACATGAATGTAGGGCGCAGACCTGTTTCTCTTTCTTTTATTTGAGATAATTTCCCGTGGGTCATAAGCCCAACTCTCCCCTAATTTCAGGTCCATGTTCTGCAACATTTTTTCAACAATTGGGAGGGCATATCTAGAATTTACCACAAAGGGGCCAATATTGTCAGGGAGCTTCAAGATGTAGCCTTTCTTAGCGGGGACGAAATGGAGCTGGTCAGCCTTGAGGGCTTGCCGGATCTACTCAAGGGCGTAGACTCGTCGGACAGGAAAAGCTGGGAGCCGGTAGGGGGCTACTTCGGCTCCATAGACACGGATTTCAGTATACTCTTCTGATAGGAACCAATCGCCGGTACACTGGTACTTCCCAGCCTGTAACCAGCGCTTCATCTCTGGGAAAACCCTAAGGGAAGGCGCGTCGTGAATGATGGTATAAGCAATGGACAGGAAAGTATTCACGAAATTGACATAACCTTCTCCCCTAGGCAACTGACGAACAAAGCAATTCCAGTCGAAGACTGGCCTGGGCTGGGAATTCTCAGAATACATCCTGTCCAGCCCCAAATGATTGAAATTATCAGCGTGCTGGAACATGAAGAGGTAGAACACCAATGAGCAGAAACGGAATTTTCGGGCTTGAGCGAGCTCTCGAAATTGGGTCCGGATGGTAAAGGAAAGGAAACTTGGAATATCCAGTGTAACTCCATTCTGTGTCATAAGCCACAAAAATCGAATGCATAATGAAGAGATGTCTTCAGGACTCCCTACCCCCAGGAGGCCGACGATGAGGGACAAAACAGGTCGAACTTCCTCGGCAAACAGACTCAATGGGAAAGGCTCCAATGGAGGTAGGGCCGTTGCCTGATCAATGGTTATGGCAGCTATGAAGGCACGGCGGGCTTCCCTTGACATCTTATTAAACTGTGTGAGCAAGGTTTCATCTTTGAAACTGAAGTAGGCATCGCTGGAAGGGAAACGGAGGGCCTGCCTGATAACATCGGGAGAAAGGGAAAAAATTATGTTACCCTGAGGAGAAATGAAAGCATCCCGATGTGAATCGTAGGAGTCCCTAAGCCAGACAATAAAATCGACACAGGAATGGACTTGGGGGGTAATGTGGTGATAGAAACCGGACGCGACAACTCGGAAACGATCAGCATTTTTACAATGACGGCCAAACAGTAGGGGCTTGATATTCCGTATGTCGAAAGGGTATTTCGGGTCACAGATACCCGCCTGTAAGTCACAAAGGGGTTCAAAACCAGGGGGGTTTCTAGACTCATGGAGTTGGGGAGTTTTAGGTTCGTTCTTCTTGGGCGTTCCTCTCCCCATGGCAGTTATTCAATCAATTTGGAAAAGAGAGAAAGGAAAAAGATGGAAAAACGGAAAATGGATTACCTGAACAAAGGGTGACAATGCTTGGGAAAGCGACGAGGGGAACCGTGACAGTGACTTGGACAAACCCGGCGTTCTTCCCTACTCGGTATTCGCCGTAGAAAACTACCTGAAACGATTTACCAGAGAGAAATACGGGAGTTTTTACCATTCGGGAGGACTGTTTAGGTTAAAAGGTGAAAATGTAAGAGAACAGAGGGCAAGTGTCGTAAGGACACTGACACTGAGACACGTGGCGCGTGGGGATTGGGTAAATCAGGATGTAGGTGAGCGCCTCGTGTCGGGTTAAAATTTGGTACGGGTCTTAGTACCAGCTGTCCTAATAGACTTACCTTACCTTTTTTTTTTTTCCATATACGCTTGTCCAACTTTTAACACGTAGGACTTCCCTTTTCCGGACCAACACTTATCTTCCTCACCTGCGCGGGCCCACCTTAACTCCGCCACGAGACAGCGTCCCGCGGCCTAACCTTGCTGTTCCTTTCCTACCGTAAGGTCTTACCATGCCACGTGTCGCAGATCCGCGGGGGTAAGGACCTCGTCCCTTCCCCACAGCTCGACCCCCTCGGACTCGCTGTGTACGCTACCGTGTATGACCCGAGGCCTTTTTCCAATATATGGGACGACATATAATGCAGCACCCCCATTAATTTTGTATTTGAGTTCATTTATTAATCCGACTATAACTGCTTAGTGCTGTTTCTTCCTTGGTTTTAATATATGTGCGCTTCACCACCTTTTCTCTTTTCGGCCTGATTTAATTTAACACTTGCCACTTGATATAAAACTTTAATGTGACCTGTTCTTCCTATTTGTATTCCCGTGGCTAGTGCTAGGAGTTAAACAACATTGGCTCCACCTGGGGACGACACGTTTGTCCCTGAACGTGTCGAGAACTACGCAGACCGCCTGTATATCTTCTTTGAACAACACTTTTCGGTTTCTAGAGCTTTGCCCTGTACAGATCATCATGACACATGCATAATCTATGATAAGAAAATGAAAAACAACAACTAATATACAATATAATACAGTCAGGCCCTTTTCAGCCTATTTCAGAATTGGAAATATGGCTTTAGAAATTGCCCGTTTACAGGGGCTTCCAACAGATCTCCCTGTAAATTCTCCAGCTTAAACGTATTGTTTCCACCCTGTTCTGCAATCTTGAAGGGGCCGAACCAAAGGGGGTCGAATTTACCATGCTTGCCCTTGTCAGCTCTTCGTACATCCCACCTGAGAACTAAATCCCCCACCTGCAGCTTCCTATCTTTTGTATGCTGGTCAAATAATTCTTTCATCCTCTCCTGATAGTCCACCAGCTTCTGGTTCACCTGAATACGCGTTTCTTCCAGTTCAATCAACTGATTGATTCTTCTGGTCATGCCGTCTGATTCTTCCTGAGTCTCCTGCATGAAACGAGCCACAGGTAGAGCCAACTGTATGGGGAATACAGCTGCTCGTCCGTATACTAGTTCATAAGGAGACTTTCCTGTTGCCCTTTTACTGGTTATCCTATTTGCCCACAGAGCAAACTTCAGTTGAGAGTCCCAATTTCTCTGGTTCTCATTTATTGTCTTCTTCAGTGCTCTGACCAGCGTTTTTTTTTATGATTCGGAAAGACCATTTCCCTGGGGGTAGTAAGCTGTGGAGTGACCCAGAGTGATGTTGTATTGTTGACAAAAATTCACCATCTTAGCAGATTTGAAAGCCTGAGCATTGTCTGTGACTATTCTGGCAGGACATCCAAACCTGGAGATGATGTTCTCTTCTAGGAATTTTATGACCACTGTGTCTGTGGCATTTCGTGCAGGGATGGCCTCCACCCACTTCGTGAAGTAATCTGTAGCAGTCAAGATCCATTTGTGCTGCCCACTGGAAGGTGGGTGGATCTCACCTATGAAGTCAATACCCCATTGCTTGAAAGGTTCATCAACGTGCACAGGGATGAGGGGCAGAGCTGCTAGCTTCTGTTTTTCAGCAAACTTTTGGCATTTGTCACATGCCCTGACCCAATTGAAAACATCTCCAAATAATTTAGGCCAGTAAAAACCAGCCTTCAGGATCTTCTGAGCTGTGCTCCTCCAGCTATAATTCCCTCCACATATTCCCTCATGGAATTCAGTTGTGATGTTTTCTACCTCCTCTTCGATGAGACATAACAACAATATGCCTGAAGGGTCTCTCCAATATAATAGACCATTAGCTATGGCATACTTCTGAGATTTAAGCCTCAAGGCTCTGTATTTGGACTTATCACAGCTGGGTGGGCAGCTGAGAGTCAGGAGGTACTCAACAATTTCCTTGTACCAGGGGCTAGTGAGATACTTCATCTGTATTTTTTGTGTAGCCATTTCCACCTCTTGCCTCCCTGTCGGCTCCTCAGACTCTTCATTGGCGATCATGGATAAGTGAATGCCCAAAGCTTGGTGGTTTGAATTTGATAAAATCTTTGCTAGTCCCTGTCCTTTAATTAACTTGGTGGGCCTTATGTCCAGGTCATACTCTTGTATCTTCGCAATCCACTTGCCCCTTCTACCTTCACTGTCTCCCTGAACAAGGATGTCCTTAACTGCTGCCGTGGGTACAAAAGCAGTCACATGAGACTGCAGAATGTACATGCGGAATGCCTTTAGAGATTTTACCAGGGCATAAGCCTGCTTCTCCAGTATGTTGTATTTTAACTCTGCATCATGAAGAACTTGACTAAAGAAAGCGATGGGCTGCTCATACCCGTCCCCGTTCTTTTGTAGAAGGACCCCTGCCACCGTATGAGGTGATGCGAAAGAGAATATCATGAAAGGCTCAGTGAAGTCAGGCTTTGCCAACACAGGAGCCTCAGCAAAAGCATTTTTGATCCTGGAAAAGGCCTGTCTTGACTCCGGTGCCCATTTTACCTCATTATCTTTCTTTAACATATCTGTGATGTGTCTAACTATTTCGGCATAGTTGGGAATGAATCTTCTGAGGAAATTTATCTGCCCTAGGAAAACCTGTACTTTCTTCTTGTTTCTGGGGAGCGATATACCGTTTATAGCTTCCACCCTTTTAGGATCGATCTTGACCCCATCTTTAGTTACTATATGTCCTAGGAGTTTACCCTCTTCTAATGCAAAGAAAGATTTCTGAGGGTTAAGGGAGAGTCCATACCTCCTGCATTTTTCAAAGGTCTTCTGCAAATGCTGAACGTGCTCGACATCATCCTTTGAAAAGACTGTTATATCATCTAGGTACACCACCAGAAACTTATCCTGTTCCCCAACAAAGGTTATGTCCATCGCTCTCTGAAACGTGGCCTCTGCATTTATCAGCCCGAATGGCATTCGAGCATACATAAAAGTCCCCCAGGGTGTGGTGAAAGCAGTCTTTTTCTGGTCTTCCGGGAATACAGCCACTTGATTATATCCCGAGAACCCATCCATCATGGACATTCTAGAGGCCCCTACCACCTTTTGCAGAATATGATCCATCTTTGGTAGTGGATAGTTGTCTTTTAGAGATGCCCTGTTCAGGTTCCTAAAATCCACACACAACCTGATTTCACCATTCTTCTTACGTACTGGGACTAAATTGGCCACCCATTCAGAATACCTTAGTGGCACTATAATTTTTGCTTTCAGTAACTTTTTTATTTCTTGCTCAATCGAGGGTAGCAACAGGGGATTAATCTGCCGGAGCTTTTGCTTGTGGGGTTTTGCATCTATCTTCAATGGAATTTTATGTTGCATCACACTGACATCAAAGGTTTTCAAATCTTGATATGACCAAGCAAAGACATCTTTGTAGGTTTGAAACAGCTTTTGGTACGACTGTCTGTATTCATCTGGAACTTTCTTCGAGAGCTTCACAATCTTTGGATCTTCTTTCGTACCCAGATTGAGATCTTCAACCTGATCCTCGGTCACCATTTTGTTTGGCTGTAATGGGACATCATCTTTATTGAACAGTCTCTCCAAAGGTACCAGCCCTCGAGGAATGACGTTCCCTTTCAGCTGCAGGAATCTGTGACCGGCTATTTTCTCTTCAAGCTTGTCCTCTGGGATGTCCGCGACTTCTTCTTCTTCACAGTTGTCAATCTCTAGATTGGAAAATTCCCCCACAGTCTCTAAAAACCTCTTCACCTGCTCCTCATCTTCGAAAACCTGCCAGTGCTTGACATTATCAAGAATGGAAGGCCGGTATCTTACCTCAATTTCGTATCTCAGAAGAGGGTTCTGAGGTGGGCGGAATGTACTAGCAGCCACAGCCAAGGAGTCTGCCATTCTGTTCTGTTCCCTGGGCATAAACTGAATGTTAAATGCCAGAAAAGAATTCTCCACAAGATCCCACACTTTGTTTCTGTAGGCCCTTAGCCTCGGATGCTTCGCTTGACACTGATTTTTCACTTGCCTCACCACCAACTCTGAGTCTCCCATCACCTTTAGACTCTGTATCTTTATGCCTCTTGCTGTTTGCAACCCCAGTATGAGCGCCTCGTACTCAGCCACATTATTCGTGGCCTCATATTCTAATTTAAAGGACAGGGGGACCCATTGACCCATAGGTGATATAAGCAACACTCCAGCCCCGTTCCCTTCTCTGGAATTTGCTCCATCAAAGTGGAGTGTCCAGATGTCAGATTCATGGTCCTGCTCTGATAGCTCAGTCTTTATCTGGCAAAATGAAGGTTCATGAGCATATTCCTGATCTTCCTCCAACATTAGACAGGAAAAATCTCCATCTCTACTGTAAACTGGGGAGTTCACTGAATCTCCTGCTTTTGTGACTGTCTTGACAAACCTAGTTTCTCGGTACAATCTCCTTTCTTGACCACCAAAGACAGGGATGGTGGCGTATGACAGATCCAGCTTGATTGACCCTCCAATTCTAGTCCCCCAAGACCTTGACAATAGCATACCGAAGCGGGCTGGGATGTCAGCCACTACGATATCCATTACCACACTCTTGGCCGGGATCTGAGCCAGGGTGACTGCTAGATCCTTGCTCATGCCCAAGCACTTCACTCTTTTGGAGTCAAAGGAGTAGAGATCTTTATATGGGCGAGTGATTTGGAGCCCCAATTGCTCCATGACAGACAGGGGCATCAGGTTGTGGGATGCTCCTGAATCTAACATACAGTTATGCAACAATAGATCATGGATTACTAGAGATACATAGAAAGGGGGGGTGGAGGGATCTAATTCCTCGACATGGGGGCCGAACACTACCATGGGCCTTTCTTCTTGTAAATTAATACTGTCAGGAATGTGTGAGACTTCAGGAGAAGAAATGAAAGAGGAGACTTGTGACTGATAGGCAGGCTGTTTCAACAATTCAGACAGAGGTACGGGTATTTTAACCTTTTCAAGTTCCTTTTGTAAACTGAAGGCAGATGGGGGATTTTCTATTTGGAATTCCTTTTCTTTTGACTCTTTGTTTGGTACGGGAGACTTAACTTCTTTAAATGGAGTTTTATTCACAGGAGACACAGCTGTTTGAGAGGATGAAGGCATGTGACTGTCAGCTTGCAAAGATTGGTTAAGAGGCTTCTTACCTTTGTCCGGAGATTCTTGAGTATTGGCTTCCTTTTGTGCAGGTGCTGACCTTTGGGGTGCATCTTCCTCTTCATCTTGAGTGCGGGTCCTTTTCCTGGAGGACCTGAGGTCATATTTCATGTTAAACTGGGCTTGCATGAAATCAACGAACTGTTTGCAGTAGTCATCGATTTCTGGCTCTTCGGCATCCTCGTTATCCTTCGCTTCTGAGTGAGGTTGAAGTGCACCTTCCTCACTTCCTTGCACAGGGCACTCTATGTCATCACTGTCTGAGAAAACAGGACATGTTTCATCTTGCTCATAGGAGGAGTCTTCATGGGAAGCCTCCATTTGTCCTTCCAAGTACAAAGGGTGCGGTACTTGGTCTTGTTGCTCCTTCTGCCCCCTCTGCAGTATCTGCAAGGGTGGTTTCCTGTATTGAGGATTGAACCCTCTGTTTGGAGCATTCTGAAAGTTCTTTGGTGGAGAATTTTTAGCATCCATCTCTAGCTTGACCAACTTGCTAGAGAGGTTCTTGATCATTTTATTCATCTCTTCGATCTTGTCATTCGCTGAGTCTCTGTCTTGACTTGAAGTAGACACTTCTTCTTTGCCTCTTCTTCTTGTATCATGTTCTTGCTTTACTTTGGACTTACCAGTCGAGACAAAGTTTGCTTCTATTTCCAATGCATCAGTCTGTGCATCATCCAGAGTGGCTGGTTTTCTCTCCCTCAGTGAGAAACCAAACTCGGAATCAAATGCTGCCACGAAAACAACCTTAGCAGCAGTCTGGTGAGGCTTCATCTCAGCTGGGAGGCTGAAATACAACTTGTTAAACCTTCTGATGAATTCTGATACCCCTTCATTGTGCTTCTTTTTAAGGGTTTTGAACTCGGTTAAGGTATCCCCATGATCTTTCCTATCTCCCCACTTTTTCACGAAAGCTTCTTCCATAGCCTCCCAGGTGTTGATGGAATTAGCTGCGAGAGACTTAAACCATTTTCTACCCTCTCCATCCAGGGACTGCACGAACAATCTCAGAACCACATCCAAATGCTCCACATTAAAGTTCTCTGCGAAAGAGCAGAAGATTTCAACATGCTTGTGAGCATCGACACCGTTCTCCCCATTGAATCTGGGTAGAATTTTCAAATAGTCTTGTGGCATGTCATTTAGAACTGCAGGCAGCTGTAAAGGGGCATACCTGTTTTGTAAAAAGCCAGGTATATTCGCCATTAGGGGAGGTAGAGGTAGAATGAGAGCCTGAGTAGTGAGTGGTGGAGGGGGTGGTGGGAGTTGTGTATGAATAATGATGGGAATGTAGTGAACAGTAGCTTGGGGACTTGATGGGAGGTTTGGGCTGTCGACAACAGATACGTCAGTGACCTCTTTGACCTCTTCAACTTCAGGGGTAGGGTGAAAAGAATAATGTGGAGTGTAACTAGACTCTGCTTCGTCTTTGATACAGACACCTTCTCGATAAGGGCTATCTGAATAATAACCAGTATCTCTTATAATAGGGATTGAGCTTTGTATTTGGGCGACTTGAGAAGAGGAAGGCTGGAGATATGGGAAGTTTTCGAGGGAAAACTCCGGGATATCGGTATGGACTGGCTGTCTTTCCCTCCAGCCTCTTCTATGAAGAATTCGCTCTGGGTCAGACAAAGAAGGTGTCCTTGACTGAGATGTATCTGACCTTAGGTGTGGCTTACGGGGAGCCAGGACTGCAAATATGTTTATCTGGAAGATGAATGTGGAGTCGCCAAGGTGAGGTATGCACAACTCTCAACTCTTCGTGCTCACCTAACTGAAGAGTGAACAGGTTTTGTCGAGGCCCAGGGACTTAAATTTCTTCAACTTCGGTCCCCGGCAACGGCGCCAAAAAGATGTTGTAACTCCTAGAGACAGTCTAGAGTTGTTATAGACCAGTGCCTAGGACATCTTATGAGGTGTAAAGAGCGAGGTATTTGAAACAGCGTTTAATTCTTTAACATGACAGAGCTCTTACACTACTTCCTTTGAAACAGAGAATAAACTAGAATGGAACCAAGACTTCGGACAGTTTGAAGTATTAAGAGTAATACTGAACAAATGCAATGCTACATCCAGATACTACTGCATCAGACAATTTTAAGACAGGTCACCATAAACAGGGCCAGATTCACGATATATGGTAGAGAAGGTATATATAAAAACGATTACGGAGATGTATAGCAAGAAGGAGATATCAGCTGTCAAATAGACCATACTAAGAAGAACTTCATGGCATAAGATGGGCTTAAATAGCTAAGAATCCATACATACCAAGAACTCTCGTCAATAGCATTTGAATACAGCCGATATAGTAGAAGTACGTGTGAAATGCAGATGGAACAATATATTACTCCTAAGCCATTTAAAGTACCAAGCCACTACTGACATAAGTATCAACAAGATAAATTCATATCAAAAGACGAGGGGCACTCGCATTCCAGGACGTAATACTAGAGACATGAACGTAAATGAATTGAACATTACTTTGCAAAGAGCAATAGAGAAACACACACTACCATAAGACCATGTCCAGAATCCTTATCAAAGTGAAGCTTCTTATTATTGAGACCCAACGGGCTCTTCCGGGCAGTATCTGAGTTTTCACAAAACATACACACAGGAAATCCTTACACAATCAATTTTTCTGAAGAATTGGAACCTTGTTTTCTTCTTTTTCCTGTATTATATAGGATTCCTTCTGCCTTTCAGCGAGAAGATATTTTCTGAAAATATCTCTCTCGTGTGAACAAAATTTGTTAACAGTCATTATCAAAACAACAAAATTACATGATGGGGAAAACATCCCTTCCATCATGTGTAACAGGCCCCGGGCCAATCTTAAAACAAAAACGTAGGCCAATGTTTGATGTAAAAGTAAAAAATGCAAGAGTGGGGGAAAAACCACCCACTCGGAAATTTAAACAAAACATAACTAAATGAAAGCAAAAGGCTGTTTAGGCCATGTCATGAGTAAACATGAGGTGTCATGAGTTCGGCTGGGTCGAGGCTGTAGTAGACACTGGAGGAGGCACGTCGGTGGAGGGACTAGCATGCTGAGTCAGGAACTGTGTCAACCTCTGCTGGCTATCTGGATTCGGTTCTGGCATCTCTGAGAGTCTCTCTACCCTGGTAAATGCTTCGCCGAGGGTGTGAATGTCTGCATTAGTTGGGAGCCGATACTTGATCATATGGAGGAGACTAAACTCCTTCTTTAGGATTGTGACGATGGTAGTGGCCTTGAGCTGAGTTGCTTTGCCCATTTGAAGATCTGACCGATCCCTTTCTGTTTCTAGGAGTGCTGTGTATTGATCGGGGTGCATGAGTACGGCAGGGGCGTTTGGTTCCCAACTTGAAGGGAGGCCGGCTGTGATGATTTCGTCCCACACCTTGTCGAACTGCTCCACAATGTCTGCTACCTGTTGGAGAACCTTCGAAGCTGCCAATCGAGCCTCCTCTTTCTCTATAATTTTTTGACATTCGTTGATTTCCATAAACCGACTAGGAATGCCATGTTTTCCCACGTCATTTGCCCTTAGTGTATAGAGAAAAGATATGTAATTTCCGGCATGTCGAGCTCTATTTGGCAGATTATCCCCCGCCTCCTGCAACCTTCTATTTAGATAGGGAAGGGTAGACTTGAGTTCTCCTATCATCGTCAGGAACTCCCACTGCTCAGTCACAGCCACGATTATATCCGACCAGATCAGGCTTCTGGCCTCGAGCAGGGTGAGATTTCCCTTCGCTCTACTCTTCCACTCAGCAATGGTCTGTTGTTGCTCAGTCATGGTCTTTTTTCCTTCCTCAACTTCTCTTTGTAGCCCATCAATTGTTCTGACCTTTTCAGCCAGGGCGCCCTCCAACTCTACCACCTTTTGCTTGGCTGTCGTTGTTTGCTTCTCCAACACTTCTATCTCAGCCATAGCTGTGGATAGTTGTGCTGTTGCTGAACCAGTCCCACTTGATGTTTCGGCTGCATGGCAACTGTGCGTGTCCCACCGGGTCTGCAGCTCAGTAGCTCTACTCTCAAGCTCTTCAATCTTTTTAGCCAGTTTTTCCTTCTCCTCTCTTTCTCTGGAAAGCCTAGCAATCAGCTCGTTTTTCTCCTCCTCCACATGCACCAGTTCATCGGTCTGTCTTCGTGTGCTATCATGTATAACCCGAGGCCTTTTCCAATGTGTGAGTTGACATGTAACGCCGCATCTCCGTTACCTTTGTGTTAGATGTTCATTATTGTTCCACCTTTCACCACTTAGTGCTGTTTATCCATTGGTTTCCATATATGTGCGCTTCACCACCTTTTCTCTTTTCGGCCTGATTAAATTTAACACTTGCCACTTGATATAAAACTTTAATGTGACCTGTCCATCCTTTTGATACTTCCGTGGCTATTGCTAAGAATTGAACAACATTGGCTCCACCTGGGGACGGCACGTTTGTCCCTGAACGTGTCGAGAACTACGCAGACCGCCTGTATATCTTCTTTGAACAACACTTTTCAGTTTCTGGAGCTCTGCCCTGTACAGATCTTCATGACACATGCATAATCTATGATAAGCAAATGAAAAACAGCAACTAATATACAATATGATACAGTCAGGCTTTTTTCAGCCTTCTTCAGAATTGGAAATATGGTTTGAGGAATTGCCCGTTTACAGGGGCTTCCAACAGATCTCCCTGTAAATTCTCCATCTTAAACGTATTGTTTCCTCCCTGCTCTGCAACCTTGAACGGGCCGAACCAGAGGGGGTCGAACTTACCATGCTTGCCCTTATCAGCTCTTCGTACGTCCCACCTGAGAACTAAATCCCCCACCTGCAGCTTCCTATCTTTTGTATGCTGGTCAAACAATTCTTTCATCCTCTCTTGATAGTCCACCAGCTTCTGATTCACCTGAATACGCGTTTCTTCCAGTTCGATCAACTGATTGATTCTTCGGGTCATGCTATCTGATTCATCCTGAGTCTCCTGCATGAAACGAGCCACAGGTAGAGCCAACTGTATGGGGAATACAGCTGCTCGTCCGTATACTAGTTCATAAGGAGACTTTCCTGTTGCCCTTTTACTGGTTATCCTGTTTTCCCATAGAGCAAACTTCAGTTGAGAGTCCCAATTTCTCTGGTTCTCATTTATTGTCTTCTTCAGTGCTCTGACCAGCGTTTTGTTTGATGATTCGGCAAGACCATTTCCCTGGGGGTAGTAAGCTGTGGAGTGACCCAAAGTGATGTTGTATTGTTGACAAAAATTCACCATCTTAGCAGATTTGAAATCCTGAGCATTGTCTGTGACTATTCTGGCAGGACATCCAAACCTGGAAATGATGTTCTCTTCTAGGAATTTTATGACCACTGTGTCTGTGGCATTTCGTGCAGGGATGGCCTCCACCCACTTCGTGAAGTAATCTGTAGCAGTCAAGATCCATTTGTGCTGCCCACTGGAGGGTGGGTGGATCTCACCTATGAAGTCAATACCCCATTGCTTGAAAGGCTCATCAACGTGTACAGGGATCAGGGGTAGAGCTGCTAGCTTCTATTTTTCAGCAAACTTTTGGCATTTGTCACAAGCTCTGACCCAAGTGAAGGCATCTCCGAATAATTTAGGCCAGTAAAAACCGGCCTTCAAGATCTTCTGAGCTGTGCTCCTCCAGCTATAATGCCCTCCGCAGATCCCCTCATGGAATTCGGTTATGATGTTCCCTACCTCCCCTTCAATGAGACATAACAGCAGTATGCCTGAAGGATCTCTCCAATATAATTGACCATTAGCTACGGCATACTTCTGGGATTTAAGCCTCAAGGCTCTATATTTGGACTTATCACAGCTAGGTGGGCAGCTGAGTGTCAGGAGGTATTCAACAATTTCCTTGTACCAGGGGCTAGTAAGATACTTCATCTGTACTTTTTGTGTGGCCATTTCTACCTCTTGCCTCCCTGTCGGCTCCTCAGATTCTTCGTTGGCGATCATGGATAAGTGGATGCCCAAAGCTTGGTGATTCGACTCTGATAAAATCTTTGCTAATACCTGCCCCTTAATTAACTTGGTGGGCCTTATATCCAGATCATATTCTTGTATCTTCGCAATCCACCTGCCCCTTCTGCCTTCACTGTCTCCTTGCACGAGGATGTCCTTAACTGCTGCTGTGGGTACAAAAGCAGTGACATGAGATTGTAAGATGTACATGCGAAATGCCTTTAAGGACTTTACCAGGGCATAAGCTTGTTTCTCCAGTATGTTGTATTTTAGCTTTGCATCGTGAAGAACTTGACTAAAGAAAGCAATGGGTTGCTCATACCCATCCCCATTCTTCTGTAGAAGGACCCCTGCCACCGTGTGAGGTGATGCAAAAGAGAAAATCATGAAGGGCTCAGCGAAGTCGGGCTTTGCCAGCACGGGAGCCTCAGCAAATGCAGTCTTGATCCTGGAAAAGGCCTGCCTTGAATCCGGTGCCCACTTTACCTCATTATCTTTCTTTAACATATCTGTGATGTGTCTGACTATTTCGGCATAGTTGGGAATGAATCTTCTGAGAAAATTGATCCGCCCTAGGAACACCTGTACTTCTTTCTTGTTTCTGGGGAGGGATATACCATTTATAGCTTCCACCCTTTTAGGATCGATCTTGACCCCATCTTTAGTTAGTATGTGTCCTAGGAGTTTACCCTCTTCTAATGCAAAGAAAGATTTTTGAGGGTTAAGAGAGAGTCCATACCTCCTGCATTTCTCAAAGGTCTTCTGCAAATGCTGAACGTGCTCGACATCATCCTTTGAAAAGACCGTTATATCATCTAGGTACACCACCAGAAACTTATCCTGTTCTCCCACAAAAGTTATGTCCATCGCTCTCTGAAACGTAGCCCCTGCATTGATCAGTCCGAATGGCATCCTGGCATACATAAATGTTCCCCAGGGCATGGTGAATGCTGTCTTTTTCTCGTCTTCCGGGAATACAGCCACTTGATTATAGCCCGAGAACCCATCCATCATGGACATTCTGGAGGCCCCTACCACCTTTTGCAGAATATGATCCATCTTTGGTAGGGGATAGTTGTCTTTGAGAGATGCCCTGTTCAGGTTTCTGAAATCCACACACAACCTGATTTCACCATTCTTTTTGCGTACTGGGACTAAATTGGCCACCCATTCAGAATACCTTAGTGGTACTATAATTTTAGCCTTCAGTAACTTTTTTATTTCTTGCTCAATCGAGGGTAGCAACAGGGGATTGATCTGTCGGAGCTTTTGCTTGTGGGGTTTTGCATCTGCTTTCAATGGAATTTTATGCTGCATCACACTGACATCAAAGGTTTTCAAATCTTGATACGACCAGGCAAATACGTCTTTGTAGGTTTGAAACAGCTTTTGGTACAATGGTTTATATTCATCTGGGACTTTCTTTGACAGCTTCACAATCTTTGGATCTTCCTTTGTGCCCAGATTGAGATCTTCAACCTGGTCCTCAGTCACCATTTTGTTTGGCTGTAACGGAACATCATCTTTATTGAACAGTCTCTCCAAAGGTACCAGCCCTCGGGGAATGAAATTTCCCTTTAGCTGCAGGAATCTGTGACCAGCTATCTTCTCTTCTAGCTTGTCCCCTGGGATGTCTCCGACTTCTTCTTCTTCACAATTGTCAATCTCTAAATTTGAAAACTCCCCCACGGTCTCTAAGAACCTCTTTACCTGCTCCTCGTCTTCAAAGACCTGCCAGTGCTTGACATTATCAGGGATTGAAGGACGGTATCTTACTTCAATTTCGTATCTCAGAAGAGGGTTCTGAGGTGGGCGGAATGTACTAGCTGCCACGGCCAAGGAGTCGGCCATTCTGTTCTGTTCTCTGGGCATAAACTGAATGTTAAATGCCAGAAAGGAATTTTCCACAAGATCCCAAACTTCGTTTCTGTAGGCCTTTAGCCTCGGATGCTTCGCTTGACACTGATTTCTCACTTGCCTCACCACCAACTCTGAGTCTCCCATCACTTTTAGACTCTGTATCTTCATGCTTCTTGCTGTTTGCAACCCCAGTATGAGTGCCTCGTACTCAGCCACATTATTCGTGGCCTCATATTCTAATTTAAAGGACAGGGGGACCCATTGACCCATAGGTGATATAAGCAACACTCCAGCCCCGTTTCCTTCTCTGGAATTTGCTCCATCAAAGTGGAGTGTCCAGATGTCAGATTCATGGTCCTGCTCTGATAGCTCGGTCTTTATCTGGCAAAACGAAGGTTCGTGAGCATATTCCTGATCTTCCTCCAACATTAGGCAGGAAAAATCTCCATCTCTGCTGTAAACTGGGGAGTTCACTGAATCTCCTGCTTTTGTGACTGTCTTGACAAATCTAGTCTCTCGGTACAATCTCCTTTCTTGACCACCGAAGACAGGAATGGTGGCGTACGACAGATCCAATTTGATTGATCCTCCAATTCTAGTCCCCCAAGACCTTGACAATAGCATACCAAAGCGGGCTGCGATGTCAGCCACTACGATATCCATTACCACACTCTTGGCAGGAATCTGAGCCAAAGTGACTGCTAGGTCCTTGATCATGCCCAAGCACTTTACTCTTTTGGAGTCAAAGGAGTAGAGATATTTGTATGGGCGAGTGATTTGGAGCCCCAATTGCTCCATGACAGACAGGGGCATCAAATTGTGGGATGCACCTGAGTCCAACATACAGTTATGCAATAATAGATCGTGGATGACTAGGGATACATAGAAAGGGGGGGTGGAGGGGTCTAATTCCTCGACATGGGGGCCGAACACTACCATGGGCCTTTCTTCTTGTAAGTTAAGACTGTCCGGAATGTGTGGGACTTCAGGAGCTGAAATGAAAGAGGAGACTTGTGATTGATATGCAGGCTGCTTCAACAATTCAGACAAAGGGACATGTATTTTAACTTTTTCAAGTTCCTTTTGCAAACTGAAGGTAGATGAGGGCTTTTCTATCGGGACTTCCTTCTCTTTCGACTCTTTGTTTGGCACGGTAGACTTAACTTCTTTAACTGGAGTTTTATTTACAGGAGACAGAGCTACTTTAGAGGAGGAAGGCATATGATTATCAGCTTGCATAGATTGGTCGAGGGGCTTCTTACCTTTGTCTGGAGACTCTTGAGTATTGGCCTCTTTCTGTGCAGGTGCTGACCTCTGGGGTGCATCTTCCTCTTCATCTTGAGTGCGGGTCCTTTTCCTGGAGGACCTGAGGTCATATTTCCTGTTAAACTGAGCTTGCATGAAATCAACGAACTGTTTGCAGTAGTCATCGATTTCTGGCTCTTCGGCCTCCTCATTATTCTTCGCTTCTGAGTGAGGTTGTAGTGCACCCTCCTCACTTTCTTGCACAGGGCACTCTATGTCATCACTGTCTGAAAAAACAGGACATGTTTCATCTTGCTCATAGGAGGAGTCTTCATGGGAAGCCTCCATTTGTCCTTCCAAGTAAAAAGAGTGCGGTACTTGTTCTTGTTGCTCCTTCTGTCCCCTCTGCAGTATCTGCAAGGGTGGTTTCCTGTATTGAGGGTTGAACCCTTTGTTTGGAGCATTCTGAAAGTTCTTTGGTGGAGAACTTTTAGCTTCCATCTCTAGCTTGACCAACTTACTAGAGAGGTTCTTGATCATTTTATTCATCTCTTCGATCTTATCATTTGCTGAGTCTCTGTCTTGACTTGAAGTAGACACTTCTTCTTTGCCTCTTCTTCTTGTATCATGTTCTTGCTTTACTTTGGTCTTACCAGTCGAGACAAAGTTTGCTTCTATTTCCAATGCATCAGTCTGTGCATCATCTAGAGTGGCTGGTTTTCTCTCCCTCAGTGAGAAACCAAACTCGGAATCGAATGCTGCCACGAAAACAACCTTGGCAGTAGTCTGGTGGGGCTTCATCTCAGCTGGGAGGCTGAAATACAACTTGTTGAATCTTCTGATGAATTCTGATACCCCTTCATTGTGTTTCTTTTTAAGGGTGTTGAACTCGGTTAGGGTGTCCCCATGGTCTTTCCTATCTCCCCACTTTTTCACGAAAGCTTCTTCCATAGCCTCCCAGGTGTTGATGGAATTAGCTGCAAGAGACTTAAACCACTTTCTAGCCTCTCCATCAAGGGACTGCACGAACAATCTCAGAACCACATCCAAATGTTCCACATTAAAGTTCTCTGCGAAAGAGCAGAAGATTTCAACATGCTTGTGGGCATCAACACCGTTCTCCCCATTGAATCTGGGTAGAATCTTCAAATAGTCTTGTGGCATGTCATTTAGGACTGCAGGCAGCTGTAAAGGGGCGTACCTATTTTGTAAAAAGCCAGGTACATTCGCCATTGGGGGAGGCGGAGGTAGAATGAGAGCTTGAGCAGTGAGAGGTGGAGGAGGTGGTGGGAGATGAGTATGAATAATGATGGGAATGTAGTGGACAGCAGCTTGGGGACTTGATGGTAGGTTTAAGCTGTCGACAACAGACACTTCAGTGACTTCTTTGACCTCTTCAACCTCTGAGGTAGGATGAAAAGAATACTGGGGAGTGTAACTGGACTCTGCTTCGTCTTTGATACGGACACCTCCTCGATAAGGGCTATCTGAATAATAACCAGTATCTCTTATAATAGGGACTGAGCTTTGTATTTGGGCGACCTGAGAAGAGGAAGGCTAGAGATATGGGAAGTTTTCGAGGGAAAACTCTGGGATATCGGTATGAACAGGTTGTCTTTCCCTCCAGCCTCTTCTATGAAGGATCCGCTCTGGGTCAGACACAGAGGGTGTCTTTGACTGGGATGTATCTGACCTTAGGTGTGGCTTACGGGGAGCCAGGACTGCAAATATGTTTCTCTGAAATATGAACGTGGAGTCGCCAAGGTGAGGTATGCACAACTCTCAACTCTTCGTGCTCACCTGACTGAAGAGTGAACAGGTTTTGTCGAG
Source organism: Pinus albicaulis (assembly GCA_034641835.2). Classification (NCBI taxonomy): domain Eukaryota; kingdom Viridiplantae; phylum Streptophyta; class Pinopsida; order Pinales; family Pinaceae; genus Pinus; species Pinus albicaulis. The sequence continues at coordinate 522,811,050 of CM076570.1, forward strand.
GCCCAGGGACTTAAATTTCTTCAACTTCGTTCCCCGACAACGGTGCCAAAAAGATGTTGTAACTCCTAGAGACAGTCTAGAGTTGTTATAGACCAGTGCCTAGGACATCTTATGAGGTGTAAAGAGCAGGATATTTAAAACAGTGTTTCGTCCTTTAACATGACAGAGCTCTTACACTACTTTCTTTGAGACAGATAATAAGCTAGAATGGAACCAGAACTTCGGACAGTTTGAAGTATTAGAAATAACGCTGAACAAATGCAATGTGATATTCAGATACTACTGCTTCAGACAATTTTAAGACAGGTCGCTATAATCAGGGCCAGACTCACGATATATGGTAGAGAAAGTATATATATAAGTGACTTCAGAGACGTATAGCAAGAAGGAGATATCGGCTGTCAAATAGATGATTCTAAGAAGAACTTCATGGCATACAATGGGCTTAAATATCTAAGAATCCATACATACCAAGAACTCCCGTCAATAACATTTCAATACAACCAATATAGTAGAAATACGAATGAAATGCATGTGGAACAATATATTACTCCTGAGCCATTTAAAGTATCAAGGCGCTACTGATATAAGTATCAACACGATAAATTCATATCAGAAAACGAAGGACACTCGCATTCCAGGATGTAATACTAGAGACATGAGCATAAAAGAATTGAACAATGGAGAAACACACACTACCATACAACCATGTCCAGAATCCATATCAAGGTGAAGCTTCTTATTATTGAGACCCAACGGGCTCTTCCGGCGTATCTGAGTTTTCACAAAGCACACACACAGGAAATTCTTACACGATCAATTTTCCTGAAGAAATGGAACCCTTATTTTCTTCTTTTTCCTGTGTTATATAGGATGTCTTCTGCCTTTCAGCGAGAAGATATTTTCTGAAAATATCTCTCTCGCGTGAACAAAATTGTTAACAGTCATTGTCAAAACCACAAAATGGCATGACGGGGAAAACAGCCCTTCCATCATGCGTAACAGGCCCCGGGCCAAACCTAAAACCAAAATGTAGACCATTGTTCAATGTAAAAGTAAAAAATGCAAGAGTGGGAGGAAAAACCACCCACTCAGAAATTTAAACAAAACATAACTGAATGAAAGTAAAAGGCCGTTTAGGCCATGTCATGAATAAAACATGAGGTGTCATGAATGTTGTTGGGTCGAGGCTGTAGTAGACGCTGGAGGAGGTACATCGGTGGAGGGACTGGCATGCTGAGTCAGGAACTGTGTCAACCTCCGCTGGCTTTCTGGATTCAGTTCTGACATCTCTGAGAGTCTCTCTACCCTGGTAAATGCCTCGCCGAAGGTGTGGATGTCTGCATGGGTGGGGAGCCGATACCTGATCATATGGAGGAGACTAAACTCCTTCTGGAGGACTGTGATGATGGTAGTAGCCTTAAGCCGAGTTCCTTTGCCCATCTGAAGATCTGACCGATCCCTTTCTGCTTCTAGAAGTGCTGTGTATTGATCGGGATGCATGAGTATGGCAGGGGCGTTTGGTTCCCAACATGAAGGGAGGCCGGCTGTGATGATTTCGTCCCACACCTTGTCGAACTGCTCCACAATGTCTGCTACCTGTTGGAGAACCTTCGAAGCTGCCAATCAAGCCTCCTCTTTCTCTATAATTTTCTGACATTCGTTGATTTCTAGAAACCGACTAGGAATGCCATGTTTTCCCACGTCATTTGCCCTTAGTGTATAGAGAAAAGATATGTAATTTCCGGCATGTCGAGCTCTATTTGGCAGATTATCTCCCGCCTCCTGCAACCTTCTATTTAGATAGGGAAGGGTAGACTTGAGTTCTCCTATCATCGTCAGGAACTCCCACTGCTCAGTCACAACCACGATTATATCCGACCAGATCAGGCTTCTGGCCTCGAGCAGGGTGAGATTTCCCTTCGCTCTACTCTTCAACTCAGCAATGGTCTGTTGTTGCTCAGTCGTGGTCTTTTTTCCTTCCTCAACTAATCTTTGTAGCCCATCAATTGTTCTGACCTTTTTAGCCAGGGCGCCCTCCAACTCTACCACCTTTTGCTTGGCTGTCGTTGTTTGCTTCTCCAACACTTCTATCTCAGCCATAGCTGTGGATAGTTGTGCTGAGTAATCGTCCCACTTCGATGGCTGATGTTTCGGCCGCATGACAACTGCAAGTATCCCACCGTCCACAGCCAAAGAGCTTCCGCCCAAGCTCCCTCACCTCTTTTAGCGCCTTTCTCTCTCTCTCAAAAGCCCGCCAATGCGCCGTTTTTCTCCTCGGCCACCCGCACCAGCTCATCGCTGCGTACCATAGGAAGCCGGGTATGCCGCCCTATACCCCCGTTTCTTAGCCGCCGTGATGTCCTTCTGCAACTTGGCTATTACTGCAGCTTGCATTCCCTTCCCTCCTTCGTCTGAATTTTTAATCTTCTCTTTAAGGACGCGCACCTGATGTGCGTTGGCACGACAAGCACTCTATTCTGCGGAATAAGATTTGCTCAGGTTGTCGTATTTCTGCTCTGTCTTCCTTAGGGCAAGGGTGATCTGCGAAAGCTTATCTTTCATCATGTCGCAGATTGTCTGGAACAGGTCATTCAGGTCCTGTACCGGAACCTTCTTCATGTCGACAACCAATTCAAGCACCTTGTAGCTAGGAACGTCTGAATTCGGGTCCAGGATAGCCTCGGTCATAGAAAGTACCAGGTCTTCGGTGTCTGCATTAGCCGAGGCAGAGATTCTGGTGTGATATTTCTCCACGAAACCTCCTAGTTCGGCCCTGTATTTGTCTCGGACGGTTTTATTGGTCAGCTCCCTTTCTTTTGTCTTGGAAGGAGGAGGCTCGATGATGGCCTGAGTGACTTCAGTGTAGTCAGAGGAGGCGACGATATCTCTTAGAACCACTATCCCTGCCTTGCCTTTGTCAAACTCTCCGAATTTCGTGAAGGGCTCCAGAATTATCCCTTCCCCGATGACCTCAGCTTCACTAGTGGCCACCTTTTGCCTCTTGGGTGGTGGTGCTCCGGAAGTACCAGCTTCCTGCTCATTGCCCCCTTTGTTCACTTCTTCTTCTCTTGTAGCAGACGAGTCCATCTCCATCTACGAAAACATAGGCCAGACCTCAAGATTAGCCCTCCACTCCAGAAATGGCCTGGATTCATGAACGTAGGGCGCATACCTGTTTCTCTTTCTTTTATTTGAGATAATTTCCCGTGGGTCATAAGCCCAACTCTCCCCTAATTTCAGGTCCATGTTCTGCAACATTTTTTCAACAATCGGGAGGGCATATCTAGAATTTACAACAAAGGGGCCAATATTGTCGGGGAGCTTCAGGATGTAGCCTTTCTTAGCGGGGACGAAATGAAGCTGGTCAGCCTTGAGGGCTTGTCGGATGTACTCAAGGGCATAGACTCGTCGGACGGGAAAAGCTGGGAGCTGGTAGGGGGCTACCTCGGCTCCATAGACACGGATTTCAGTGTACTCTTCTGATAGGAACCAATCGCCGGTACACTGGTACTTCCCAGCCTGTAACCAGCGCTTCATTTCTGGGAAAACCCTAGGGGAAGGCACGTCGTGAATGATGGTATAGGCAATGGACATGAAGGTATTCGTGAAATTGACATAACCTTCTCCCCTGGGGAGTTGACGAACAGAACAATTCCAGTCGAAAACTGGCCTGGGCTGGGAATTTTCAGAATACATCCTGTCCAGCCCCAAATGATTAAACTTGTCCGCATGCTGGAACAGGAAGAGGTAGAACACCAACGAACAAAAACAAAACTTTCGGGCCTTGGCGAGCTCCCAAAATTGGGTCCGGATGGTAAAAGACAGGAAACCTGGAATATCCAGTGTAACTCCATTCTGTATCATAAGCCACAAAAATCGAACACATACTGAAGAAATGTCTTCAGGGGTCCCTACTCCCAAGAGGCCGGCAATGAGGGACAGAACTGGTCGGACTTCTTCATTAAACAGACTCAATGGGAAAGGTTCCAACGGAGGTAGGGCCGTCGCCTGATCAACGGTTATGGCAGCTATGAAGGCACGGCGAGCTTCCCTCGACAGTTTATTAAACTGTGCGAGCAAGGTTTCATCTTTGAAACTGAAGTAGGCATCGCTGGAAGGGAAACGGAGAGCCTGTCTTATAATATCGGGAGAAAGGGAGAAAATTATGTTACCCTGAGGGGAAATGAAAGCATCCCGATGTGAATCGTAGGAGTCTCTAAGCCAGACAATGAAATCGACACAAGAGTGAACTTGGGGGGTGATGTGGTGATAAAAGCCGGACGCGACGACTCGAAAACGATCAGCACTTTTACAGTGACGGCCAAACATCAGGGGCTTGACATTTCGTATGTCGAAAGGGTATTTCGGGTCACAGATACCCGCCTGTAAGTCACAAAGGGGTTCAAAACCAGGGGGGTTCCTAGACTCGTGGAGCTGGGGAGTTTCAGGTTCGTTCTTCTTGGGCGTTCCTCTCCCCATGGCAGTTATTCAACAATTCGGAAAAGAGAGAAAGGGAAAAACAATGGAAAAAACGGAAAATGGATTACCTGAGCAGAGGGTGACAATGCTTGGGAAAACGACGAGGGGAACCGTGACAGTGACTTGGACAAACCCGACGTTCTTCCCTACTTGGTATTCGCCGTAGAAAACTACCTGAAATGATTTACCAGAGAGAAATACGGGAGTTTTTACCATTCGGGAGGACTGTTTAGGTTAAAAGGTGAAAATGTAAGAGAACGGAGGGCAAGTGTCGTAAGGACACTGACACTGAGACACGTGGCGCGTGGGGATTGGGTAAATCAGGGTGTAGGTGAGCGCCTCGTGTCGGGTTAAAAGCTGATACGGGCCTTAGTACCAGCTGTCCTAATAGACTTACCTTACCGTTATCCCATATGCGCTATCCAATCTTTATCATGTAGGACTTCCCCTTTGCCGGACCTACACTTATCTTCCTCACCTGCGCGGGCCCACCTTAACTCCGCCACGAGACAGCGTCCCGCGGCCTATCCTTGTCATTCTATCTCTGCCGTGAAGTCTTACCATGCCATGTGTCGGAAGTCCGCGGGGGTAAGGGCCTCGTCCCTTTTCCCCCTGGGCCGACCCCTCGACCACTACTCCGCACGCACTGTATGACCCGAGGCCTTTCTAAATACATGGGTTAACATATAATGCCGCGTCCCCCTTTACTTTGTACTTGATGTTCGTATATTATTCCACCTATCACCGCTTAGTGCTATTTGCTCATTGGTTTGAACATGTATGTGTTCACCAATCCTTTCGCTTTCAAACGATTTACATTAATACTTGCAACTTGATTATAAATCTTTAATACAAGGCCCATTCCTCCTTTTGGTACTCCCGTGGCTAGTGCTAAGGATTGAACAACACATGTCATGCCACTGAAAGCCAGCGCGTCCTTTTGGAAACCATGATCGATCAGTTGTGCTCTAGTCTCCTCGAGATCACAGTGCCCATGAATGTAATGCACACTGCCAAATTGGAAAGTCTGATAGCTGCATTGAAAGCATCCATATCATAAGTAGCTACAGTGTGTGTGGATCTCGAGCAAAATATATTAGATTTACAAATGAAATTTCAGCTTCAGACACCTCCAGAAGTTCGCGTGCAGTGCACCAAAGTAGTGCAGGAATGAACTGCTAGCATCACGAATGTTGTGGATGCTTGCAACCAATTGTTAGAGGAGGCCATGGGAATTTGGACCTCCATCCAAGATGAACCTGTCATACAACAACTGAATATGGATATGTGGGCCAAGGAACAACAATTTAATGAGATATGTGTCGTTGCACCGACCCTGGTGCCAACCCAACGATTGGCCCATTTATTAGGAAATCTGAGCCATCGAGGACGAAATCAACACACTGCATCCACGAGAGTAGTTTCTCATCAACAGAATGCAGCCTTAGGCTGAGGAGGCCTTACAGCTGTCCCATAACATTGATGGTGCCCTCCGCAGCCTGCAGGAGACCCAAAGAAGTATCATCCTAGAAGCTGAGGGGCCAACCATAGATAAATTTGTCGAAGAGGCACAAAACGCCACTGTACAGAGTACAAAATTCATTCAGCCACTTAAAACTTCCATTCAGGTGTTGAAAGATGAGATGCAGGGGTAGGAACAAAAATTATTCGGGACGAGTCACTAGATTGTGTTGGGGGCCTGTTGGGGTGGGGTCCCCTAGGGTCAATTTTGGGTACAATTTTGACAATACACACAACGTGAAAAAGTCAGGGGGCTTTGGGGCGGGTCAAAGCTCCTTAAATATTGTAATGGGTGAAAGGGGAAACCATGAGTCTCAAACCATGGTATGTGTGTGTCCAAAGTCATATAAATATGTAAGGGTTGAGTCGAGGAAGGACATCTTATATCTCACCATATCTATCTTTGTTGATCTTTCTATTATGTTTTGACATTTTGGGTTAGTTTTATTCGGTCTCGGTAGAAAGGATCCTACTGGCTGTGTATGCGGAAACCTAGTCCTGAGATGTGTGCAATAACTTTGCTATTGTGTGCGCAGATGGAAAGGATTGTAATTATTTGAAGATCCATTAATAAAGAAGAAGTTTTGGCGAACCGTGTGCATTGTAATTTATGTGTTGATTTAATTATCTGATGATTACTGCAATCTATATATTTTGTCTGTTAAATGCACATTTATCAGAGTTGAATCTAAGTTAAAGATCACTGGTTGCATCTGTGGTAAAGCTTTTATAGAAGAACGATTTATGTGATTGCACAAGTATTAGTTCTGATACAAGTGTAGTGATATGTTTTACGCATCACTGTTAAGGGTTTATTTGCAATTGGATTTGGGTGTCCATAAAATATTGTGCAAAATAATAAACCTTGGATCTAATAAGTAAGGTTAAAGCCCACATCAAATGCTCTCTCTGGGTGCGGAAACCTGGTTCTAGCATCCCCCCATACTGCTTCAGATGAGAATTTGGTCGACGCAAGAAGATCATTTCTGAAAGGGCTTGTAGTTGAAGGGTTTTGTTGGTTGCACAAAACACATTGAACCTGGGTTAGGACCCCTCAAGCCAACATGTCTAATCAACACCCTACTCACTAGATTGCTCCAACTTATGTGAGTATTGCAACTCTACCCATAAATTTCCTGAAATGAACTCATCTTCAAGGACTCCTGATACCCATTATTATAAGCAAACTCAACCAGTGGAAGATACTCCTCCCACTTCCTCTGCTGATGCATAACATACATCCTCAACATATCTTCCAGAATCCTATTAACCCTCTCTGTCTGTCCATCTATCTACAGATGATAAGTTGTACATAAATCTAACCCTGTCCCCAAACCTGCGAACAACTCCTTCCAAAACCTGGAAGTGAACTTGGCATCTCTGTCGGATACAATATTCTTAGGAACACCATGTAATATCACTATCTCACTGATGAAAATTTGATCTACCTTGTTATTTGAATTAGTAGACTTAACTATAATGTAGTGTGCTACCTTACTTAACCTGTCAACCACAACCATGATGGAATCATGCTGCCTTGATGTCCTAAATAAACCTATAATTAAATCCATGGAAACGAAGTCCCGTTTCCACTATGGAATTAGAATCAGCTGCAATAAACCACCTGGATGCTTGCATTATACTTTTACCTATTGGCAATCCAAATATCTAGCCCCAAACTCAACCACTTCCTTTTTCAAGTCCGATCAATAGTAAAAATTCTTCACAATTGTCAAAGTCTTCTGATTCGTAGGTGATCTGAATATGGATTGACATGAAATTACCTCAAGATAATATTATTGAGATCACTTCTATCTGACACATAGATCCTGTCCCTAAATCTCACCAAACCATATGTCATGAGATGATAATCCGCATCCTGGTCATCTATACTCTGTTGTTATAAGCTCTTCTTAAGCTGCTAGTACTTGTCATCATGCTGCCATGCCTACAAGAACCGCCCTTGTAAGTTTGTCCCACATGAACTCATAGTTTCAATGTGATTTACCTGCACTCTTATGCTAAGAGAATTTTCAACCTTGTTCTCCTTACCCTTGATGTACCCAATCTTGAAGTCAAACTCATTGAGTGTGGAAAACCATCTAGCTTGCTTGACATTCATATTAGGTTGGTAAAAAAAGTATCTCAGACCATTTTGATCACTCATCAAAACAAACCTCTTGCCAAGAAGATAATGTATCCACATATTCAATGCATGCTTGATCCCTACAAACTCAAGAAAACGATTCACATAATTCTACTCATGCTCATTCAGTTTCCTTGACTCGTAGAATACCACATATCCCTCCTACATCAGGACTCCACCAAGTCATCTCTTGCAAGAATCTATACACACCATGAACTCTTTATCTAGATATGTAATATTTAGAACAAGATAATTTGTAAGAAACTGCTTAAACTGCTCAAAACTAGCTGCACTCTCTTCAATCCATTCAAACTTCTTTCCTTTTCACTGCAAAGATGTAATATGATAGTAAATCCGTGAGAAGTTCCTGATGAAATTCTTGTAATAACTTGCTAATCCCATGAATGGTTTTACCTCATCCATATTCCTAGGAGCTTCCCATTACATGGTAGCTCTGATCCTTTCCGGGTCCACTGCTATACCTTCCTTGGAAACAACATGTTCCAACTAATGAATTATGTCTAAAAGAAACTACATTTACTAAGCTTCACATACAACTAATGCTATCTTAACAATATTAAAATTGTTGTGAGGTGTTCTGCACGATCTTCCTCATTCTTAGAATATATAAATATATCGTCAATGACTACTATCAAAAACTTGTCTAGATAAGGACGCAACACACTATTCATTAAACACATGAAAGTAGTTTGAGCATTAGTCAAACCAAACATAACCAAAAAAAAATCATAATGCCCATACTTGGTCTCAAATGTGGTTTTGTAGATGTCCTATTCTTTGATACATACCTGATGATATCTCTATCTCAAGTCAATCTTTGAGAACATTGTTGCTCCCTTTAACCGGTCGAACAAGTCATCAATCTAGGACAAAGGATACTTGTTCTTGATCATCACCTTGTTCAACTTCCTGTAATCAATACATTACTTGAGAGTACCATCCTTCTTCACAAATAATATGGGTGCATGTTATAGCATCATTTAGCACTCATGTAGCTCTGATTCTTTTTTCTATGGCCTTGGGCAGCCCTTTCCCTTCAGACTTGATCACTTTGTTAAAAAGCAATGTTTTGACTTCCATACATGACTCTTCCCTTCATAAAACACATACACATGCAGGTACCTCTATACAGAACACACGTACATAATTTAAAATATTAAGAAAATACACAATATCCTATTTTTGGGGCGAGGTTTATGGGTTTCACCGAAATCCCACCTACAGTAGCCCGTTGCCTAACTGAATCGACTAATTTTTGGTGATATATATACACCTCATGGGAAGGACTAAAACAGGATAAAGAGAGAGGATATCGTTATTATATTATATTGGTCCCCGATCAAGTCTGAGTTTCCCTATGCCTCCTGGACTTAGAGTCATATTAAATGTTGAAGATTGCAACAAGAAATAGTGAAGGAGGCATCCTGAAACATATTTCCTGATCCTAGTTGGAAAGTGATCACCTAAACTAGGTGGGGACCACACTTGTGATTTTTTGTCGCAAAGTCTATTTTTAGACATATGGATCATGGTCTATGAGTTGCAGGATGCTATTTATGGATGATTGGTTAAGTTGGTAAAAATAGATGGATCTCTATTTTTAGACATTCGGCGGAATCTATTTTTAGACTGCCAGTCTAAAAATAGATCAGTCAAATATTATTAGCCCTTAATAATATTTAGACTATAAACATTATCTTATCCTCTTGGAGCACTTCCGTTTGATTCTTGGATGTGGCACATGCAGCTAACAGAAGGAAATACACTTTTCCTATGGGTTAGTTGAGCTATTGCATGGTTGACTTCAGTTAGAACTCATGTGGCAGAGTTTGGTGGAGTTGATGAGACAGTTGATGGAGTTGTGTTCGGTTTAACATAGTTGAACTAGTTGTATTTAGTCTAACTGAAAAATACACTAGTGTTGAGTGGTGTGAATTAATTATTAACTCATAAATCAACTAAATACACATTAGTTAACTCAGTGCATGGACAATTCAGTGGAGACCAGTGTTAGAGGTGGGTGAAAGGGTGAGTGTGACTATCAGTTGTGACTACAACTGTGCATGAGATTTGCACACACATTGATTGAGATTTCCAATGAGAATTTCGCAGTTAAAGCCAGTGGGATTTGAACTTGGATCAATTCATTCTCATCTTGGATTGCACAGTAGAGGCAGGCAGACTTGTGGAGGAGATTTGAACCTGTGACTTGTTCAAATCTGAGCTAGTTTGTGTGTAACTTTTGGAGATAGTACTGAGTACTTGTGAGGAGTATTGTACTATGTATTGTTACATGTTCTCTATCATTATAATATACAAATAGTTGGGGGTTTTCAGCTGTAAGCTTTCCCCATTACATACTGTGTTATATGTGTGCTTGATTATGTTTTAATGTGCGCATGTGATTGCTTCTATTTCCGCAAATTGATGATCAATTGTAGAAGAGGTTATGTATTATGCATGAAGCTCAAATAGTGTGTAATCAGGATAATCTCAATGAATAATTCAGCTATTATTCAAATTTCTATATGGTATCAGAGAAAAATTGATCATCGGATCTATTACAGTGATTACAATTTATTTCGGTAGACAGAGTCTGTAAGCGGGCCAGGTAGCCTCTGGATCCATCCTTTCTTTGAAAGGTGATATATCCAGTAAAAGCCCCTACAGTCGATCTCTGTGCTGGAAATATTCTGTTCTCACAGATCAGAAGCGGTTGAGTTTTGAGCTGGTGGAATTCGAATTTGCAGCAGTGTTTTCTTGGTGTCGAAGTCAAAATGTCTTATCAAGGATTGCGATTGGAGTATGCTCTTGAAGGAAAATCAAATTATATTGCATGGAGAGATAGGATGGAGGCAGTGTTAGATGATAATGGGCTGAAGGAGTTCATAGATTCTGAAGTCCAAAAGCCTGCTTCTAGCGATGCTGCCGCACTGGACGCATGGCAAAAGAAAACAACAAGGTGTCGAAGGATTCTGTTGGAGGGCGTGAAGGATCACATAGTATCCAGCTTGCATGGTAAGGCTTCTCCATTCTTGATGTGGAAAGCCTTGACAGATTTATTCCAAAGCAAGAGCGACCAGAGGAAGTTGGCACTCAAGGATAAACTCAGGAAGATAAAGATGGAGAAGAATGACACTATTCCGGTATACTTGACAAAGTTTGTCCACTGCAGGGATGAGCTTGGGAGTGTAGGAATTAGTGTGGATGAAGAGGACTTGGTGAGCTTGGCTCTCCTTGGTCTTCCGAAGAGTTGGCATTCCTATGAGGACTCTGTCAATGGTCAGGAGAAATTGCCAGGATGGGAGCGACTTTGGTCGGATCTTGTGCAAGAGGAGACAAGGCAGAGTACCAGGGATGGATCTTCATCAAAGGTATCTGATGAAGAGGATTGCGCTTTGGCTACCAAATCAAGGAAGGGGAAGGGAAAGAAGAATGCTTCTCAATCTGGTGCGGATGGTAAAGAGCGTGACATGTCCAAAGTGAAGTGTTTTCACTGTCACGAACACGGACATTACGCCACGAATTGTCCACAGAAGAAGAAGAACAAGCAGGCTGCTGGAGATGCAGATGGTGAGGCTCTTGCCTCACAATTTGAGCTGGACTTCTCATTGATCGCATGCATGGTGTCTAGTGCATTGGGATCGGGGTGGTATTTTGATAGTGGCGCTTCCTTTCACATGACGGGAGATGTGAATCTTTTCAGTGACTTGGTGGAGAAATATCTCCAGTTGCATGTTGAGTTGGGTGAAAATGGACGATACAATGTGACCGGCATTAGTATCATAACCTTTCAGAGGGATTCAGGTAAACTCATTCTTTTACAAGATGTAGTGCATGTTCTAGGTTTAAAGAAGAATTTGATCTCAGTCGCAATGTTAGAGGATAAAGGGTATGAAGTTGTCTTTAGTGAAGGAAAAGTTTTCCTTCGGCACAAGGCAACAGGACAAGTCAAGAAGGTTGGGATTCGAGCCAAGAATCTCTACAGACTTGAAGTAGATGGGATGTCTACGGAGCTTCCTACTGTTGGGAAGTGCAAGAAAGACATGTAATTGATGCTTGAGAGGGAGCAAGTTTTGCATGCAGGTAAAAGTAAACCTCGGGATGTGGACCATCCACAAGAGGAGGATCATGGAGTGGAAGAAACCATTCATGCAGAGAAATTTTGTGCTAGATGGGAAGAGGGAGTGCATGCAGCTATACCACCAGGTGAGAGGTGGGGCGACATGCATGATTAATCCCAAGAGGAGATTTATGGGCAGGATTCTTGAGATGGTGTGGATCTCATGAATTTAACCTGGCTACGAGGTGGCACAACACAACAGTAGCATGATCAGTTGGATTGATGCAGGCAAATCAAAGTGACAGTGTCAGATACTAGAGCGCGAATCAGAGTTGACAGCAAGTGCAGAGTGCATGGGTGCAAGAGTTCAACAGCGCAGTGGTTCCTGATGAAATGTGCAATTGGCCAAGCAGAAGTCGAAGAATTTGATGATAGATGCATTAGATTGATTGAGTTGTTTGGAGCCTATTCAGTTTCAGAAGAGTTGCAGAGCAGATGCATGGAGTTGCATGGCGCTTGTGAAGGTTGTAGGGCGAATGCATGGAGTTGCATGTCGCATGCAAAGATAGTCCTTTCTTGTTGAGAGGGAGTGTTGAAGATTGCAACAAGAAATAGTGAAGGAGGCATCTTGAAACATCTTTCCTGATCCTAGTTGGAAAGTGATCACCTAAACTAGGTGGGGGCCACACAAGTGATTTTTGTCGCAAAGTCTATTTTTAGACTATGTCTATTTTTAGACATATGGATCATGGTCTATGAGTTGCAGGATGCTATTTATGGATGATTGGTTGATTTGGTAAAAATATATGGACCTCTATTTTTAGACATTGGGTGGAATCTATTTTTAGACTGCCAGTCTAAAAATAGATCAGTCGAATATTATTAGCCCTTAATAATATTTAGACTATAAACATTATATTATCCTCTTGGAGCACTTCAGTTTGATTCTTGGATGTGGCACATGCAACTGACAGAAGGAAATACGCTTTTCCTATGGGTTAGTTGAGTTATTTCATAGTTGACTTCAGTTAGAACTCATGTGGCAGAGTTTGGTGGAGTTGATGAGACAGTTGATGGAGTTGTGTTTGGTTTAACTTAGTTGAACTAGTTGTATTTAGTCTAACTGACAAATACACTAGTGTTGAGTGGTGTGAATTAATTATTAATTAATTCACTAATTATTAACTCATAAATCAACTAAAGAACACATCAGTTAACTCAGTGCATGGATAGTTCAGTGGAGACCAGTGTTAGAGGTGGGTGAAAGGGTGAGTGTGACTATCAGTTGTGACTACAACTGTGCATGAGATTTGCACACAAATTGATTGAGATTGCCAATGATAATTGCGCAGTTAAAGCCAGTGGGATTTGAACTTGGATCAATTCATTCTCATCTTGGATTGCGCAGTGGAGGCAGGCAGACTTGTGGAGGAGATTTGAACCTGTGACTTGTTCAAATCTGAGCTAGTTTGTGTGTAACTTTTGGAGATAGTACTGAGTACTTGTGAGGAGTATTGTACTATGATTGTTACATGTTCTCTATCATTATAATATATAGATAGTTGGGGGTTTTTAGCTGTATTCTTTCCCCATTACACACTGCGTTATATGTGTGATTGTGTATGTTTTAATGTGCGCATGCGACTGCTTTTAATTTCCGCAAATTGATGATCAATTGTAGAATAGGTTATGTATTATGCATGAAGCTCAAATAGTGTGTAATTAGGATAATCTCGGTGAATAATTCAGCTATTATTCAAATTTCTACAGTAA